>PVJA010009294.1:0-60983 GCA_004027025.1 Myocastor coypus
GATATTACATCTTAATAAGTTACATTTTCTAAATCAACTAAGGATTTAAACATTAAGCATATTAAGCAAAGGACCTTACATTTCTATCTTTAAAAAATGCAAAAATAAAGTATCTAGATCATATCAGAATTACAACACAAACCAGTAATGCAAACTACATTATACCAATGGTGTGAATTCTGGAGATAGTTCAAATATTGTGGAACTATAACTGATGAACACTAGGCTAAATCTTCTCTCCTAAAGTTTGTATGAGGGCCAAAAAGATAATTTATAAGTAAGTTTAATGTATACTAAGTTTTAAATTTTTAAAATGTAACACTAGTGTTTTTTCAGATATAGCTATAAAAGAACTAAGATGATTTTATTTTTCAGTTGAAGTAAATCAATCCAAAAAGATATTCACATAATTCTAT
This sequence comes from Myocastor coypus, assembly GCA_004027025.1. Classification (NCBI taxonomy): domain Eukaryota; kingdom Metazoa; phylum Chordata; class Mammalia; order Rodentia; family Myocastoridae; genus Myocastor; species Myocastor coypus. The sequence goes on from PVJA010009294.1 coordinate 417, forward strand.
GTATGCCCACATAGCTCCTTCCCCTGTAAAAAGTTATTTTGGGAGAGAATATATAAAAAATAAATTTTAGCTTTACTAAGATGAAAAGTAGTTGTAAAAGGTATATGTTTGCTTTTGCCAGAAAGCATTTTAGTACAATATATACAAACCAAGTTGTAAACCCCTAGAAGAAGAGCTTCAATGCATCCACTGCTATGCACATTTCTGCTGGCTGAGACTGCAAGGTAGCACCAAATCAGCTCCGGGAGAAATTGCAGTGTAAATCGAAGCAAATGTTCCTCTCCACTGCGATAGAATTCAAAGAGCTGGTGACAGACTGGTTCTAGCAGCTGGGAGAAAGACAAAACATCACTTCACAAACTGGGCTTTAAATTGCTAACTATTAGAATATATTTCATTTTCTGCAGCAAAACTATTCCCTACTAAAGTATTTGGTAAACCTGAACTTTGGTAGAAGAACAAACAGTTCAATAAAAGAAACATGGAAGCAAGTGAAAATTTTAAAATATAATACTAAGGTAGTAGTATTATTTTAATCACATTTCTTTAACTTCTTACAACAGCTAAGTTATAATAGGAAGTTTCTTCCTCAATGTCCTTTCTTGCTAGTAAATTACATGCCAATATATAAAAGGTTAGCAATAGGGGAGAAGAAATTGCAGTGAGAAACCTGGCCAGTTGCTGCCACACCTCTTTTCTAAGCTTTCAATTAGGAAGCTCTTGACTGCAATGACTGATGTGGTGAGTGGGTGAATAGTCACAAGGCCCTAGATCTAGATCCTACTTAGAATATGGTAATTGCCCATGGGTAATCTAAACATTGCTGTAATTTTTAGACATAATTTGAAGTTATTCATCTATACATTTTCTTCTCCCAGCAGAGCCCCAACTTTATCAAGTTATTAGAGCTGATTGTATCTTTATTAATAGGCTGCTTTTAAAAATAAAAAATGTGAGATTTAAAAAAAATTGTAAGGGCTGGCCAAATAGCTCAGTGGATTAAAGTGCCTGCAAGCAGGCACAGGGGCTGAGGGTTCATACCCCAGGCTTTCCATGCTGGCCCTGCCCCTGGGCCTCACTGAGATAGCAATTGAGACTGGGCATGGTGGCGTGTGTCTATAATCACACCTCTGGGGAGGCTGTAAACAGATAGATCACTACAAGTCTGATCTAATAGTGAGACCCTGGACATCCTGTAGACCCTTCCCTAAAATACAAAACAAAAAAATTGTAGGTATTATCCGAATATATTAATCACCACAAACAAATCATAATCAAGTATGTCAAGAAAGTCACAAGGTACTAAGTTTTCCAGGACACTATCAGGTTATTATATATGCAATGTGCTATACTTCACTAACAGAAAAAGAGATTCTACTGCAAATAATTATTATGAACAGAAACCAATTTAAAGTAGATTTTTGATATTAAATAAGTTAGATATATAGTTAAACTAAGTATAAAGTCAATATTTATACAAGATTTACCAAAAGTTATACTTCAGTAAATCTTGACTAAGTCAAACCACTCTCCTTTGAAAAATTTTATGACTTCCAATTATTACTCTTCCACAAAAAAATATTCATTCAATCTCAAAATGGTCTTTAGAGGATAACAAGCATCCACTGTAGTCATGTAAAGGTAACCAAAAACTGGAGTCCAGGAGGCAACCTAACTCTGTTCACAGATGGCAAGAAAGGTTTTAGGATGGGAATTTTGAAGAAAAAGAAGTGATGGAAAGGAAAAAAAAGATGTTTCAGGTAATATTTAGCTTCCAGGGTAAAATTTTTAAGTTTCTTTGGAGATAAGCTTCAGTAATCTTGTGTTGCAACAACCTTTATCTCTAAATCCCTGGGCAGGCTTTGATTACTTCAATTTACAAAACTTATTAAATCTAACAAGTATTTGCAAATTATGAAACCTTATTAGAAAATTTATTCAAGAACATCTGCATGAACATATAATCAATTTTAATCAAAATGCACTCAGAGGCTTTATAATCAGTTTGAGATCTCAAATTAAAGGGTTTCTGTTCAATGAAAGGAGAGCTAAATGAAGACAGATTCAAAAGTAGATAGAAATTTCATTGCAAAGTGATTAAATAAAATTACTAACATCAACATCAGTCAGCTCTTGTCCTCTAAAGCTCTTTACATACACAAACTGGTTCAATTCCTACAACAGTATAGGTAGAATATGATTATCCAGACTTTGAACTTAAAGAAATAATAAAGGCTGTCCATCATAACCAATATTGTTCCATTGAAAAAAATAAGAAAGGACCAGGTTTTCTTGGTTCGATTAAGAGCATACCTGAAAAATGCCAGAAAAGAATGAAACAACATACAATGTGGAAATATAAGCACTGTTCAATATGCCTAACATGAATATACCTGAGACAAGCAATGGACCATTAGAACATGCTATGTTCCTAGTGTCTCAGTTAAATTTTTGAAAGTACTTTCTCAAGGAAGCATCCTCATATATGGTGATTAAGTTTTAATATTTTTATTAAGGAAGAACTGCAGGCTGGTGAAATAGCTCAGTAGTATAAAGTGCCTGCTTAGGCAAGCTTAGGCAACCAAAGGGGCTGTGGTTAGATCCCCGGTACCACCTGCTGCACCAGCCCCACCCCAGCGCAGGCTGAGCAGAGAGAGAAAGAGAGAGAGACTAAGAAAGAACTGCACCTTAAGTATATATATTTACAAATTAAATGGGCTTTTATGAGTCTAATGAGAACCTCATCACTATAATCACCATTTAAAAGTACATCCTAAATTCTAAAACAACTAACTTATAGATGACATTTTACAATAATCTATTACTAAATAAGAAGTTTATATCTTAAGAGAGTCTTCCAATAATGAAAATGATACAAAAATGTTCTTTAATAGAAAAGAATCTTGTTCTTTTTTGGGGGGAGGAGGTTGTTTGTATGTATTTCAAATTACTGATGAACATGAGTAAGGAAAAGATACAGGAAAGTTAGAAGGATATACTATTCAGACACTTCAGTAAATGGTACTTGACTTCTGCTCATTCTGGGTTTCCTAATCCTAAAACCACAAAGAAATTGTATTTGTATTCTTAAAAAAAAAAAAAAAAAAAAAAAAAAAAATTCAGACTGGAAGTCATTAATTTCTAAGTTATGTACCATCTTAAACTTATAGCCAACTTAAAACACCATCTGAGCAAACTGAGTGACAGCCGTATATTGCTTCTTTATAAGTTTCCTAAACACACACACATATACCTCAGGGCTTTTGCATCTACTGTGCCTGCTGGGAAGCTCTTGTCTTCTCTTCATTTTTCCTTTGTCTAAATATTTCAGATCCTCAATTCACCTCCTTAGTCACAACACATACTTTCCCTACTCCACTTCATTCCATCATTGTTTTATTACTAACTTACATAATATATATTGTATATATAACGTCTATTCTACTTACCTGAATACAGATTCCATTCCATAAAAATCAAGAATCTAGTCTATATTATTCTCTACCACAGTCCTAAGAGACTCGTGATAAATTACCTGTGTTCAGTAAATATTGATTCAGTGAATAAAATTGAATAATGGAAAAGCACTATAATAAATATCTAATTTGATAGACTTCAAATAACATCAGAACCAATGTTCCAAATTTCAGAACTACCGAGAGTCTTTAGGATCATGTCCAAATTCAGACACAAAATATTCTAAAGATCAACATTAAAGTAAATCATATTCTATATTTTAGAAGAAGTAAATATTATTTAAAGACCAAGTTATCTTTTAGGAATATGAAATACACACTAACACAGGGCTGGGGAGATAGCTCAGTGGAATAGTGATTGCTTGGCAAGCACAAGGACATGAGTTTGATCCCTGATACCGCAAAAACAAAACAAACAAAAAAACCTTCTAATCCAGTTCTTCTCAAAGTATGACCCATGGACTGAGGACCATAAACAAATTGTTACCAGTCTCCACCAATATAAACATAGAAATCAAGTGGCAACATTTAGAACCTTCAAGAAACTTGATGTGGCTTCAACAACCAAGTGAGTGATCAGCAGATATATTGATCAGAATACAAGTGAGCTAGGGATTATCAAATTTGTGTGGTTCCACACATGCAGTACAAGGTGTGCATTAGTCATGCATATTAAGTATAAATATCAGTCTATGACAGACTGGATTTTAAAAAAAAACTGACTCTTAACAGCTCGAGAAATTTTTCTCAAAAAAATAATTTAAGAAATACTACACTGAATTGCTAGAGCTGTATTCATTAAACTTTTCTGAATATAAGGAATGCTATAAACTAAGGGAATGAATCAGAAATTTATCTTATAAACTCTTTCCAAAGTACTTTGATTAAAATAAATTTCCACAAAGAAATAATTTTTAAACTTTTCAAAATAGTAAATAGTAAATGATAAACAAGATTTAGTTTGTTATTTTTTTAAAAGACTACATGTAGCTATACTTAATGTGGTGATATAATTCTGAATCAAAATTCTTGGCTACTAGAAAGGTATTAAGAAGTTTTGTGGGCCAGGGGGTGCTACACAAATCAAATACAATCATTCAATACAGTTATTCCAGTTAAAGTTTGTTGGCTTGTCAATAAAATCACTAATCCCACCAGCATCTAAAATTTACAATGTACTTCATAGTATCAGTGGAAGCAGGGCTAATTCTATACCCTCTCCAACAAAGATTAATCACTCAAGTAACAAAAGATCCTGTTTAGGTAGTTTGGGTAGTTTCATTCCAAAGGTACACAGGTCTACCAAATAAAATTCAAGTCTAAAAGGAATTATACACTTCAGTACACTCCTTTCCATGCTATATCTCTCCATTCCCACTGACCCTACCCAACAACTCAGGTTCCCAACAACTCCATCATAGGTTTTTTTGTTTTGTTTTGCTTGTTTGTTTGCTTGTTTGTGTTTGTCTGTCTGTCAGGCAAGGGTCCACAAGGTGTTCAGGGTCTCATTATTAATTGGACTCATAGTGCTTCGTCTGTTTACAGCCTCTCAAGAGCTGGGTTTATAGGCACGCGCCACCACGCCGAGTCTCAATTGTCATCTCAGCGTGCCCCAGGGGTGGGGCCCACACAGCAAGCCTGGGGATCAAACCCCCGAACTCTGAGCCAGATGGAAGGCAATCATATGTTTTTTTAATAGGTAGTATCCTAGTCTCTCTTTTAATTTTCCCATTCTCCACCCATCCACCAGTCACCTTCCTAAAACAATAATGTGTGTAAGTCATCTCCAAAGTACAAAAAGAGAGTCTAAACTAATATAGAATTTGAGGCCTATGTCAGCTGTAATTGATGCACATCTGTAATTCCCAGCTACTAGACTGAGGAAGGAGAACTGTAAGTTGGTTCAAGGTCACACTGGACAATTTAGTGAGACTCTGCCCCAAAAATAAAATTTGAAAAGGTAGCAGAATGCTTAACATGTGTAAGGCCTTGGATTCAATCTCCAATATCAGCAGAAAGGACTATGCAGATAGACTGAAGGTACAGCACTTTGCCTAGCAGGCTCAAGGGCCCATATTCAGTCCTCAGTAACACACACACATATACACACACATACACACACACACACACACACACACACACACATGCACACACACACAATTTGAAGCTAGTGTATCTGTCCAGTTTTTACTAGTCTTACATTCTTGTTACCATTAACCTAGCTGCCTTTTTCCAAATGCCATATATTTTTCTTTTCCATACTATTTATGATTCTTTCTATTTTTACTATCATTAGAGGGATTTGTAAGAACCAGAATCTAAAGTACTATAGATTATCACTTTCAAAATATATCGGATACACATTCAGGCACCAGCGACTGCAGTTTGATCACCACCTCACATGGAGCATGAGACCTGCTCTTAAGGTAGCCTGAGTCAGCTTAAAAAAAAAAAATCCTTCTCAAGTTTTGGAGGCTTGCCAAAATATATCAGCTACATTGCCTGGCACCCATGGAGAACATTATTGCTGTAGCTGCCACCAATAACTTGTATATATTCCAGGACAAAATAAATTGTCAATAAATAATGTATAGACATTAAAGAAGGAATGTTTAAATGTGTGCAGAACTGCCCAGCACAGCAAATGGCTCATAATAGGAACATAAATAGTTGCTCAGTGAATAAATATATGACCTAGACTTTTCAAGGCTACTCAAATACAAAGAAGGGAGATAGCTTGTGGAATCCAGTAATAATTTTATTTCTTGGCCTGGGAGATGGCACCTTAGAGTTTATTTTATATTGTTTTTTAAGCATATATGTTTTCTTTCCCTTTTATAATAACAAAATTAAAAATCACCCAACAGAATGCCACCCTTGTAACACAATAAGCCATTAGAACACTTACCTCACTTTGTGGCTCCTGGATAACTTTATAGAGAGATGAAATTAAAGAGTTCTTGTCTTTCAAATTTGTGGCATAATTTGGTAAAGATGTTTCCGGCAGGGTCTAAATAAATTTTTAAAATAAATGTTATTTTTATGAAATTACAAAATAGGCAAATCCAATGAAACAAAACATAGTTTAGTTAGTGTCAGAGATTAGAGGTGGGACTGGACAATACGAGTAATGAACAGGCATAGAATTTCTCTTTTTCATACTGGGGATTGAATTTAGGAATTCTGTACTACATTAGGCCTAGGCATTTATTTTGATTCAGATGGGACTCAAACTTGCAACCCTCCTCTCTTAGCTACCCAAATGCTGGAATCAGAGGCATGTGTCAACACATCTGGTTTAAAACAGTAAATTTTCTGTGATATAAATGTATCAACAAAATATTCAAGGTACAACAAAATAGATTTTATTCTCTTATAACAGGAATGTACATTAACATAAAACTTCATCTTTAATCACAGTTTAGGGTTAGAAATGAGAATGTGCATTCCTAGAGATATATTTTTAGTATTATATATTATAGATCTCATTAGCTACACTGATCATTTTTTCTAAAGAATCTGGTAGTATTTCCAGTCAAAAGGCACAAGAGATGATTTGACTGAAATAACTTTTGAGCCTCATGTTCTGACTATTTTGAGCTTAGCAAGGCTACTCTACTTCACCAATTGGATGGAAAACACACTTCTCAGAACTGGGAGAAAGATATCCACATTACAAAAAATTAGTTTTTCCATATCATTTAAAATATGGATAATAAAGTACAGCTTGCTAGTAACCCATCCCCCAATTCAGACAAGACACCATGACCAGAGAGGAATGGAGAGAGATGAAAACTCCAGCAGTGAGGCATATGGCTTTGAGTAAACAAGCCACAGGGAAAACATTACTAACAATAATAAAGATCTATTCTCCTAAAGCATATAGAATGCAGTGATATTTTCCTCCTGTGTCATTATTCTTTCTCATCCAAATTCCTCCAGTCAGTCAGAGCTAATCATATAGTAGATACCATGTATCAAGATATTTCTAATGCCAGTAGTCACTTTAAGATATATACTTTTCTTACACATCTGTTCCATCACTTAATAGTTCATGATTCAACATGCATTATGTTATTATGTATAGATGCACATGTGCATAAATAGGCATGGTAAATTAAACCACATAAACTTTATATAAAAATTAAATGGTATTTTATTGATTTTTACTTTCTGGTGAGTTGCTTGAAAAAAACTGTCTCACTTCTTAAAGCACATCATGCAGTACAAAGGCTCATACTCAAATATTTGCTGAAGAAATATATGACAGAAAAATAGAATAAAATGTGAAAACTCTCAGTGCTTACACTTCAAAAGAGTCTTTAAAATTAGGCACAGCCAGGCATAGTGGTGTATACCTGTAATTCAAGTACTCTGGGAAGCTGAAATTAGAGAATTACAAATTCAAGCCCTAGTATCAAAATATAAAATAAAAAGGGATGGGGATACAGTTTAGTGCAAGGCCCTAGATGAGAATGAGAGAGAGACAGACAGACAGATACAGACAGAGACAGAGACAGACAGAGACAGAGGCCCTAGATGAAAATGAGAGAGAGACAGAGACAGACAGACAGACACAGACACAGACACAGACAGACAGAGACAGAGTCAATCATATTTCACCTTAAAATATATGAGAACTTAATGAGAGTTTTGTTTACCAGAACCATAAGCATATGTGAACTATTGGAAAAGTTCCACTGTTCAGAGTGAGGAAGTAGCTTACATAAAAGGGGATTAGGACATTCTTCAGCATTTCAATAGCAGTAACAAAAGATCTCCTGGCAACATTCCTTTTCTGTTATGTGATTAACAGTAAGCTACTATAAGAAAAAATTATATAAAAGGGAATAACAGTCAAATAAACAGATGATTTCTAATTCCCTAAATAGAAGCAAGCCTGAATTTATGTACAAAATATTTCTTAGATATTCTCTCTATATAAAATATTATCTAAATATCCAATATAAATATACACATATGTCTAGTATATTTATATGTTTATAAAATTTAAGAAAAAAATAAATTGAAATACAAATGTTTTAAAAGCTATTAGTGGTTAATAATATATTCTCTAGGCTAACATTGGAACATCCACTAAAGCAACAAATTATAATTTTCAGTGTATGTATCAAACTTACTATGCATAATTCTGTCATTTAAAAATTTTATAGATGTACAGGAAAGTACTTTTAAAAAGCATAAAACTGCTGTATTTGCAAATGGTGATTTAAAAACTTGAAATCTAAATGAACTGAATGAACTTAAGAACCATTATAGAAAATAAATATTTTTGTGGTATACTAGCTCAGAAGAATTGCCTTCTTAATATCAGCCTAGTTTTCTCATGTTTCAGGAGGAAAAAATAAAGAAGAAAAACAATAATGAGAATTTATGTTAAAGCCGGGCGTGGTGGCTCACGCCTGTAATCCCAGCACTCGGGAGGCTGAGGCAGGAGGATCGGTGCGAGTTCGAGACCAGCCTGGGCTACAAAAGTGAGCTCAAGGCCAGCCTCAACTGCATAGCGAGACCCTGTCTCAAAAAGACAAAAAAAAAAAAAGAATTTATGTTGAGATCATTCTTGGCAAAATTTAAAGACAGATGCTTCATACTAAAGTATCATTTGGCAGATTTTTTAATGTAAGGAGGTGATATGGGTTGGGTGGAAGAGAATTAATGCAGAAGGACAGATGGGTGAAAAACAATAAATAAAATAATTCTGTTCAGCAACATTATATATAAGACTGATTGAGATATTGAGATTTAGTGACTATTGGAAAATCAAAAAATTGTAAGTTTGAAAATTTATTAGATAAGTCCACACATGTCATAAAGAACAAAAAATTCCAAGAAAACATACTACAAATAAATTTTGGAAAAGAGAGATAGAGTTCTCATGAAATCTTTCTTTTTTTTAATGTCTTTGGTACAGGGTCTCACTAAACAGCTCAGAATCAGAGTGAACCTCCTATTTCTGTTTCCCCAGTGCTGAGATTACAGGCATGTGCCACCATGCCCCATCTCAGTGGCCAGCTGGCTCAGCACACCGGGGGGCAGGGCTGGTGCAGCAGGTGGTGTGGGGGATTGAACCTCAGTCCCTGCACTTGCTTAAATAGGCTCTTAGTCTGCTGAGCTATTTCACCAGCCCTCCTCATGAAATCTTAGAGTGAAATCATAATCACTTTATTGGTATATATATAAAAAAACTAGTAAGAGACCATAGATAGAGTGTGACTAGCTTTTTCAAATGATTTTTAAATTTTTAACTTATTTATTTATTTACTTTTCTTTTTGAGACTGGGTTTCAGTATGCAGTTCAGGCTGGTCTTGAGCTCATTTTTGTAGCCTAGGCTGGTCTCAAACCCGCACCGATCCTCCTTCCTCAGCCTCACAAGTGCTGGGATTACTAGTGTGTGGCTCCACACCCAGCTATGATTTTTAAATTTTTAAATAAAAGATTTGAACAAACAAGAACCAAGCTGCAACTGTTCAAAACAGTCTTTAACAGATTGCTGAGTAAGCTTATACAGTTAAAAATTCAAATGTTAAAAAAGAAAAGAATTCAAATCACGGCTATAGAAAAGTGTAGAAACTAAAAACCTCCTTCAGAGATAATCTACTTCAATTTTCCTGCAGATGGTAACTCTTAGAAAAGTTACATGATTTACTCAATCCCCTAACAGAAAAATTAGGATTAGATTAAAGGCTTCTGACTCTTTGCCCACTTAATCAATCATGATGATCTTGGCCTTATAAGCATCATGGTTCCTGGCAACCTTAAAGCATACGACTAATTTTGACATTCAATATCTAAGAGACCCAGTACATCTATGTATGTGCACAGGATGGTTTGGACAACTGTACTATGTACTTTTGCTGGTCTATAGAAAGGAACAGTTAATCCTTAGCTTGTTTTGTCTTCTTCTTTCAATTATTTTTTCTCTTTCTTACTTTCTTAAATATTTCTTTCTTCTTCCAATTTTGCATGCATATATCTGATAATATGAATAACTAATTTGAAGAAAACACTATGCAGTATAACAAATACTATGAAAATCATATTATTTTGTTTAGTGAAATTCTGTATCATTTTTAATTTTTCTGTTTAAATACTACTTTGTACTCTCTTTAAAAACATTTTAAAAAGCATCAAAGATTTCAACAACATCGTTTTTGATGTACAAAGTCTAAAAGAACATCAGGAATAAATTGCCATGTGAACTACAATGAAAATACTAGTAACACTCAAAAAATAATTTTAATTATCACAATTAAGACAGTCTGCACACATGACAACAGCATGCTCCATACACACTCATCACTTACAATGACAGCACATCTTTTGCTTCCCTGACCTTTTTGTAGGACATATTCGACATCTCAGTGGTCTTGCTGTTTTACAGGAGGTCCTTATTTTATTACACATTGTGTAGTTAACAATGTTTGTTTGTTTGTTTGTTTGAGTCAGGATCTCACTACATAGTTTAACCTAGCTTTGAACTCACTTTGGAGCCTAGGCTGGCCTGAAACTCACAGTGATCCTCCTGCTTCAGTCTCCTGAGTGCTGGGATTACAGGTGTTCACCACCATGTCTGGCTCTTCTTACTACATTGTAGAATATGCACTTAGTAGGGAAATATGTCAATACAATATCAAATATGTAATGAGTTCTTAGAATAGACATCAACATTTTCACATCAGCTATTTACTTACTTATAAATCTTAAAAGATAACATAAAAAATAAAAACCTGTGTGAAATTATAGTGTAGACACAAAAATTCACCACAAAAGTAAGCTTTGCTTCAACTGTCACACCCAACGTAGTCTTCACACATGGCAACTGCATGTTTCATACATGAGTACCATTTACAATGATAGTACCTATGTTTTGTTTTCCTGTACTTTCCTGTAGGGCACAGTTGACACCTTGTTTTGCTATTGTCATTTATCTGTCAGCTCACCAGTGTGCTCTACTTTTTTTTTTTTTTTTTTGCATAGTTCTCTGGGCAGAAACATTTTGTTTTCCCTCTGTTACAAATGATCTTGTATAAGCTCCAGTACCAATACTCTAAGAAAATTTCTCCATGATGTTTTGCCTTTGTTATTTTCTCTGTAGAATATTAAACAATTTATGCTACACATGCATAGGATCGAGTACAACCCAACTATTGATCAATGTGCTCTGTTTAAAATGGCATCATAGTTGCTACATGACTCATCACAACATCTACTCCACATTTTACTTTGTTGTTGAGAGTTTCTATCCTAGAGTTGCAGGGGATTTTTTGTTTTCTTTTTCCTGATACAGGGTCTCACTATGCAGTGAGGACTCTTAGTGGTCCTCCTGTCTCAGGCTCCCTATGTCACCACACCTAGTCTCAATCACCATCTCAGCATGCCCAGGGGGTGGGGCCAGCAGGCACATCAGGGATCAAATATCACCTAAGCAGGCACTTTAGCCTGCTGAACTATCTGGCCAGCCCTTGTATCAGTTAATTCTTGATCCATTTCACTGTTACAGGAACTTTGGCTCACACAGCCAACATCAAAATCATCATGGTCATCATTATCACATGCCCACACCACTCTACTGTTACAAAACCATGTATTTTACTACAATAGGTCATCTTCATCATCCATACCTGAGTAATCTGATGATTCAGTTTTGATCTCCAAAACTTGCAAATCTGGTTTTTCATGTGTCACTGTAGTGAACTAGGCTACTTGTATCAGAAAAATCAAATGAAAGCTGTTTTTTAAAAACGAATTCTGGAGTGGTGTGGGTCTATTGAATCCTCTGTGATGCTTAGGTAAACATACACAAAACTAATCCAATGGAGCATAAAGCTGGGTCCAAATCCTGTTTTGGCATTTTTGCATATGTGCACACTCCTTGCTGTTCACCATACCAAGTGGGTAAACACATGAATTGTTTCTTGTAAACCTCAGAGAAAAGTACTAAGATGAATAGCTGGCTACTATTACACTAAAGTACAAATTTATTGTAGAAATGTAAAGGGCCTGCTGAACAGTCTTATGTTGCAAGGTAAACCACCAAATAGGATCATCTACAAGTACATACCCACCCCAAAACTTCCTTTCTTAAATAATTTGACTAAAATATCTAATTTAATACCACAAATAATTTTAAAAGACAAGTTAGTCTAATTTCTTAAATACTTAAGATTTACTTCTAAGCACCTACCTTTTATTGCTTCTGTTAACTTAGCCTGATAATCTTGTTCTTTTCATCAAATACAGAGGTGAATTCAACACACATTGACTTAATTCAAAATAACACTCCACATTCAATCCCAAGTACCAAATACACCCCTCCCCCACAAAAAAATACACTCAAGTAACTTTCAGAAATGCCCACCAAACTAACCAAGCAACAGGAAATACCTTCCCTTGAACTGGCTATAGCTTAGATTTGAAGATACCTTAAAATATTTATGAGAACAATTTGTTTGAAAATTGGGTAGACTTAACCTGGAACTAGAAAAACTAAATTAAATTACTTTTTATTCCATGTGGTTTATGATTATACTTCCTCCTCCTGATGGAATTATTCTCCTATCTTTGCATAAAATTTATTTAAAAATTTAATAAGTAAAATATTTCTACCCAGATAATATCTTACTAATAAAATACTACTTAGATAAACTTTTATTTCTTAGATTTTGGTTTCTTTTAGTAGGAATGAAAACTACGTGTTTTCTGTATTCATTGCTCCTGGAATATCATCGTTTCTAGGTACTTTTTGTGAAGTGCTAGGAATATATGCATGCACATATGAATAGACATATGTATGTTTACTATATACATACTTGGAACCCATGCATGTATATTTATTCTTCCCATAACAACCTAAAACTGTAGAGTTGTTTCTTGACATTCCCCATTCCATATTTGCAGTTCCTCTCTCAGACAAAAAGAAATTGAATGCTTTTTGTTATTCTCAATATACTTACTTTCTTGCCCAGTATAACCAGTCTATCAACACAGCATCTCTTACTGGCTTTTGTACAACCTTTCACCAAATCACCTACTTCCTTGGACACAAGGTATATGCACTATGCCAATACAATGGCCCTTCTCCTCAGTCTACCCTACTATACTTTCTAGGTCCCTGCATGCTAAGTCAAGAGGAAGAAAGAAGAAACAAACAGATGTGCAGGAAAAGGAAGCAGTCATCATCTTCAGCTAAATAAGATGGTTAAAATTTTCAGTTATTTGACCCCTCCTTTATGACCCACAATGCAACACATCACCGCCTTGTCACACCTCCCTTTTTTTTTTTTTTTAATTTACGTAGTTGGCACAGGGTCTCACTATGCACTGGGATTCATAGTGATCCTTCCATTTTCGGCCTCCCCAGTGTTGGGATTACAGGTGTGTGCCACCATGCCTAATCTCTGTTGCCTGCCCAGCATACCCAGGGGTGGGGCTGGCACGGCATCTGGGGCTGGGGATCAAACCCCAGTCCCTGTGCTTGCCTAAGCTTCCATATATATCAACCTCCCATTTAGAGCTCCCCAGCCCTTACATCTCCCATCTTAAAGAATGGGCTACATTTGCATCTGCAAATTTTACTTCAACATTAAACATAAGGGGCCTGGCGGGATGGCACAGTGGTCTAAAGCGCCTGCTTGGGAAAGCTTGGGCGGCTTCAGGGACCACGGTTCGACCCCCAGCACCACATGCTGTGCCAGCCCTGCCCTCAGGGTGGGCTGAGCCAGCCATAAAAATGAGTGAATAAACAAATAAAGGTTCTGAAACAAGAAAAAATAAATAAATAAATTTTTTTTAAAAACATTAAACATAAAAATGCTCTAGAAGAAATGGTACTCAGCTATGAAACTTGATAATTTCCATCAACCTGCCCCTATCCCAACTGACAAAACATAGCAAACCATATTAAACACTTTTGAAACAGGAATAAAAAGGGGTATGAAAACATCTCAAATGCTTATTTACAAAGATAACGTAAGCAGGAAAAAATCTTACAAAACTTAATCTATTAAAATATATAGGAAGCACCATGGACAGTATATATAGCACACTTTTGCAACACTCCACATTATTAAATGATAGCTTCCAAATTCATGACTAAGGGGCTGGAGAAATGGCTTGGTGGCCTGGGGAGGCTGAGACAGGATGATCCCTGAGTCCAAGCTGCATAATGAGAACCTATGTCAAATAAATAAATAAATAAATAAATAAATAAATTCATGACTTAAACAAGAAATAGAGGCTCAGACAAGAGGATCACTAAGAGTCTGGGCTGTGTGATAAGACCCTGTACTAAATAAATAAATAACTGATTGATTGATTTAAATTCCTGACTAAAAACCACCCAAGAAAGTAAAAATCTCCCAGCCACCATGAGAATTATACAACAGAGGCATATAAGGCCACCTAAAAATTTACAGAAAACACTGCTTCTCCCATGAACACACTACAACTGAAAATGTTACAACCTCCTATTTAGAGCGATTAGTATATTCTTAGTCACTGAGAAGCCTTGTTGTTTCAAATCACAGATTATCAAAACAGTTATTTACATATATATCAGTAAGGATAACACATCTTTCTCTTGTCACTTTAACACACATAACCAGCTTTGATTTCCAACACAGAGCTCATTGGGCCAGACTAAGTCAAAGTGAAAGTTGTAGCTCAAACTCTTCATTTCTTTGGTTTATGATTATAACACTCACATAATCATATGACACATAAGGGAAGGGGAAAGGAATTAGATGGCTTAAGGAACACAATTTTAGCCATCACACAGAAAAGTTCCTCAGATAAGGAAGTGTTTCATTTTTTTTATCAAATACTCAAAGATTGTGTACTCATTTTCCAGTCACTGAATGAGCCAATCAAAAAAAGACTCATTAATGGAAAGCTGGGAAACATCTTCCCATTTTTCCTTCACTGTCAGTCCTGCCCAGTTCCATTGCTCACCACATCCCCCATGGAAGAAACATTTTGACACTAAATAATGTATAGCCATTGTAGAATGACATCACCATTCATAACTTTTTTTGGTATTATGGCTGTGAGAGAGAAAATAAACAAATGAGCAAAGTTGTTGAACCACTCAGAAGAAAGGATTTCTTAGAAAAGATTACTATGTGTAAACAGATCCTTATAAAGATATGTTAGAACACATTTCTCCCATGGTTATTTGAACTTGCACATAAATGCAATCTAAAGAATCACTGAAATTTAAACCCAGGCAAACCTTCCTTGTAATATATTAGAACAATAAATATTACCTTGAATTCTGACAACCATTCCTCCACAACCCCTCTCTCTGAAGTAAACATCTTTCCACATCTGTTCCAAGCCGTCAATCTGAAAATTAAACATAGAAGACTGTTAAAAATTTGAATTAATTTTACTCAGTCAGGTTATTATATAAACATACTCCTATAAAGATGTTAATTATTTGTACAATGAAAGACCAGAAATGACTCACTACATCCAAGACAAATGTATACAAACAAGCCTTAAATACAAAACATTTTTTGTGTTGTTTTGAAAACATAATTTTATTTTTTATAATTTCATTGCTTTTAATAAGAAATAACCATGAGATAGTTTTGAAACACATTAGTAGGGCAGCCACAATAATTAATATAATGCATATTGTTGTCTTC
The DNA here is from genome assembly GCA_004027025.1 of Myocastor coypus. Taxonomy (NCBI): domain Eukaryota; kingdom Metazoa; phylum Chordata; class Mammalia; order Rodentia; family Myocastoridae; genus Myocastor; species Myocastor coypus. The sequence goes on from PVJA010009294.1 coordinate 16,562, forward strand.
ATAGTAGTTGTTCCGAGTACAAGACGCAGACATGATAACTTTTCTAAACACTATTGGTACAAATATTTCTTCTCACTGAGCTAAGAGAAAGTAGTTGTATGCATAGTCCAATAGTCCATAATAGTAGTGAGTTATCAGCAGAACTGGCAATGTCAGAAGATGTTGACTTGAACCTTTTACAGCTCAGCATACTTATCTGGCTTTCCTTTTTATGCCTCATAGTTAAACTTTTCTACTGGATAGTTAAGGCTAAGTTAAAGCAAGACTTAAAACCATGCTTGAAATGCCTGTCATTCTGGTCTTTTAGATGTGTGCTGCTTCTAATGTCATTTCAGTTATTGCTATACTCTCTGTAAAGTAAACATTTGCTTTATTTTTTTTTAAATTTTATTACTTTTAATAAGAAATAACAATATGACAGTTTCAAAACACATTAGTGGGCCCGGCAGGATGGCTCAGTGGTCTAAAGCGCCTGCTTAGGAAAGCTTAGGCAGCTACAGGGACCGCGGTTTGATCCCCGGCACCACATGCTGTGCCAACCCTGCCCTCAGGGCAGGCTAAGCCGGCCATAAAAATAAATAAACAAAAGTTCTGAAACAAGAAAAAATAAAAATAAATAAAAATAAAAATAAAATAAAATAAAATAAATTATAAAAAAACAGTAGTAGTACATTCACAATAATTGATACAATGCATATTGTTGTCCTCATAATACTTATACAGAGCACAGAGTGTAGACATGATAAATTTTCTAATCAATATTGTAAAAAAATTTCTTCTCTTTGAACTAAGAAAAAGTAGTTGTATACATAGTCCAATGTTCCATAATTGCAGTGAGTTACTGGTGAAACTGGCAATGTTGGAAACTATTGATTTAAGCCTTTTATAGCTCAGCATTCTAATCTAGCTTTACGTTTGCCTCGTAGTTAAACTTTTCTGCTGAGTGGTTAAGGGCAAGTTAAAGCACAACCTGTATAATAAAACATGTAACTTTTGTATCTTCCAAGGTCAGTCAAATCCCTTCAGGACTAACTTTGAAATCAAGTACAGTGCTTTGCACAACTGTTGACAGTGTTAGCTGTCTGGATGAGTCAAGCCATTGCTTGACCACTTTGCTCTCTGTGAAAGCATGGGAGAGTGTTTTCTCTCTAGATGACTCTCCTTAGGCACACTATACTTTGTCAATCCCTTTCCTGTGTGGCCCCATAATCTCCTTGAACAGAAAATTTGGGAAACCACTGAGTTATAGGATGTTATAGCACAGGTTCTGTTCTGTCCTGAGTCCTCACTGACCTTAGATGTGTGCTACTTCTACTGTAATTTCAGTTACTGCTATAGTCTCTCTCAAGTAAATGGATGGTTTACAAAAGACAAAAAGGGGTATTAAGTGAGAGTAAGAGACTAGGCAAAATGCCATAGGATTGCCAGGCTACAATTCTGTATATCCTTAAATTTCTAAATGTCTATGTAAAGATGTGTAACTGCTTGCATCACATTGTATAGAGATTTATTAGAATATCAATGATTGATGGAAAAATACCAATTCCAAGTTAAGTGTAAGATGTTTGATATTCAGAAAGACAGTAATGTTAAGCTCAAATATCCATGTTATAGAGTAATAGTATCACTACGCTTTTCTTCTGGAGGGCTAAGAATATAAGTTATAGACCAAAAATTAGAGAAAAAGAAGAGCTACAAGGACAATCAATACTTCGGCCCTAAATGTTTGTTTTAAAAAAAGCAAGGAAAAACAAAAAAGGGGGGATAATAAAAGAGAATAAGAAACAAGGGAAAATGCCATAGGATTGACATGCTACAATTTTGTGTATGGGTTAGATTTCTAAATTTCTGTGTAAAAATGTACAACTTTTTTTTATCACATTCTATAGGGATTTATTAGAATATCAATGATTGATGGAAAATACTAGTTCCCCCTTAAGTCTAAGGCATTTGATATTCACAAAGACAGTGATGTTAAGCTCAAGTACCTATGTTATAGTGCAATAGAATTGCTAAGCTTCTCTCCTAGAGGGTTATCAACTTAAGCTTGCAGACCAAAAAATTTAACAAAAAGAAGGGCTACAAGGATAGCCAATATTTTGGCCCTGGTCCTTCAAAATCAGTGAGGACTCAGGACATAAGAGAATCTGTATTATAACATCCTATAACTCAGTGGTGTCCCAAATTTTCTCTTCAAGAAGATTATGGGGCCACACAGGAATGGTATTAACGATGTATAGTGTACCTAAGGAGAGTCACCTAGAGAGAAAACATTCTCTCTGGCTTTCATAGAGAGCAAACCGATCAAGCAATGGCCATGACTTATCCAGATGGCTGACACTGACAAAAGTTCTACAAAACGCAGTACATGTTTCAAGGTAAATCCTGAAGGAATTTGACTGACCTTGTCAGATACAAAAGTTACATGTTTTGTTATATAGGTCTTGCTTTAACTTAAATACAAAACATTTTGACAAAAATATAAACATAAAATGAGGAAACTGATTCTGCAATTCTTATTCAGCTTTCAGGAATGCCAGTTGTAAAACATACTGAAAAATTTTCCTATTTTCAGTATGTTTTACTAAAAAAAAAGTAGTTTTAGTTTGAAAATTTCAAAAGAGATCATCTTAAAATTGAAGAAAATATTTAAATATTTGAAAATATCAGAAAAGATGCACCCAAAACTGATTTTATAGAAAACATTAAAGTAACACCATTTGCTTATTTTTTTTAAGTTCTTTATAATAGTAACTGAGAGCCTTTGATTTCCTGCTAACTTAATATTCATTTAACAAAGTAAAAGTGCTTAATATTCAAGTAATAACCCTATATTTAACAACAGTTTTTTAGAAAATTGGGCTTTACTTAAGTGTAAATAGCAAAGTCAAAGGAAATGTAAAATACTTGATCTTAAACAAAATGTTATTAAAGCATAGTACACTTTTTCACACATCTATCTACATGGCAGTAAGCTAGAAACTATTTCCTGTAGGAAAACTTTTTCATATCTAAACTTCCTCTCTAGGTGGTCAGCAAGATGGCTCAGCGGTTTAAAGTGCCTGCTTAAGCAAGCTTAGGCAACCACAGGGACCATGGTTCGATCCCTGGCACCACATGCAGCACCAGCCCCACCCCCAAGACAGGCTAAGCTGGCCATAATATATAAATAAACAAGCAAACGAGCTTCCTCTCTAATGCATGGGTTTCTTAACTTTTGTCAGCATTATAATGTAGCAGAAACTTATCTAGAACTCCTGAAAACTGAATTCAGATTCTACTGCTTATCTGTAGCATAACTTTGAATAAGATATTTGACTTGCTTTTGCATCAGTGCAGAAGTGATCACCACAGAACCCAATTCCAAAAGGCAATTAGGAGGACACTTATAATAGTACCTGTCAATGCTATTAAAGAATAATTCAGACTCATATAATCTCTATTATACAATCTATCAAGAGTACACAGATATACCTTAGCGAATAATACAGGTATACTTACCAAAGAATACATTCAACACATTTATTCATTCATGAAGACCTGAATGATATGAATCCTGTATTTTTAATAGAATAGCCCCTTTTATCCTCAAATCAAGTCAGACTATCAAATATCTGTAGTATATCACTGATTTAACAAAACTGTGTATTTGAAACCACTGAACTTTAGTATTATGTCCAACTTGTTAACAAAAGCACAGTGGATTGATCACATGCTACCTCACTTAAAAGTCAACAGAGGAGAAACTTCATATCCTCAGATTTCAGTACCATCAAACATTCTCCTTTAAAGCAACTGGACTCTTCTCATATCATGAGAACTATGGATCTCTTAACTGACTATCTTTGCTTTGATTCCTTTTTTTTTTTTTTTTTTTTGGCCAGCTCAGCCCACCCTGTGAGTGGGGCTGGTGCAGCATATGGTGCCAAGAATGAATCGAGGTCCCCTGTGCCTCCTAAGTTTGCCTAAGCAGGTGCTTCAGACCACTAAGCTATCTTGCCAGCCCCTGCTTTGATTCTAATAAAGTTGGGGTTAAAGTTTCTGCTATAACTCTTTGACCATGAAGAGTAATGTAGGTTTACATTAATTTTATCTAATACTTTATTTTATATTTCACTTTGATTTTCAGAATGGGGAGGATAAACTAGATATTATTAAAAGTAAGAACCTCTGTTCATCAAAAGATACCTCTAAGAATGAAAAGGCAAAGTCATAGAATGGGGAAAAATATATATATACATTATATATATACATGTATATTATATATATATATATATATATATATATATATATATTCTGAATCAAACATTTAGGACATATCATCTTTGTGCAAAGCATTATATCAACTCCTACTGGAGGATGTTAGTTTGATCAAAGTATAGTTCCTGCCATCCAGGAATTAAATTTTTCTCCAAAAATTTGTAATAAAACTTACTATAACTAGGATTCAATCTCTGAACTGTCCAATAAAAGAAATTTCATTATGCTAGTTAGGGATCCCTATTGTTAATAATGGCAGATGTTATAAAAGAGTTTGCTAGAATTCAAAGTTTAGAGAAGTCCATGGTCATCAAATAATTCACAAAACTCACTACTACCCTTGATTACCATAAATGCTATGCATAATCAATAGAGCAAACATATCACAATTGTCACTATGTTATATAAAAATTTTTATTCATTTAGTATAAACACTGTTACTACATATATATCCCAATCCTGGCTCCCCAGAATTTTCCTGAAATGTTATCATATTATTCAAATTTTTTAACCCTAGCCCTAAGTTTCATTTTTATTTTTCTGCTTTATATCTCTAAAATTTTTGATACACTTAACATAGTAACATATGAAAACTCAATACAATGAAGAATTTATGTTTGACAGAATAATTAACACTCTTCTTATTGGGAACATCAGTTTAATCCAAATAACTATTGAGAGAATACATCAAAGTTGTGAAGTTCTTTTTAATTGATTTTTTCATCTGTCTAGGATTATTTAAGTAAAATCCATGAGAATAAGCATATAAACTAGAAGAGTCTTAAAATCTCTGTTCATCATACAACTATGTGAAAAATACATCATCCAAAAGAAAAATGAGTAAAATATGTAATATAAAAGAAAATTTATTAGGTTGTTAGACATTTTCACAGAAAAGGATATATGTAAATAACCATAAAATCCTTATGTCCAATATCCATATTGTCTCAAAGTATAGTACAGTCTTTATATACAGACTGTTTTCAAAACGTTGCTGTTTTCCAGATGATTATTTTAATCAATTTCATAGCAAAATACAGGGCATCATTCCATTTATAATACTTGCCTTCAAATTAATCATAAATTTGGGGGCTTATAAAACCTTTATTCCACAAAAAAGGAGGGAGAAGATAGAATCAACAAGATTGTTAACTGTATAATTAAACCACCAAGAAACACAGTTTCAGCCTGTCAGGAAACCACAAATCATAAAACCCATCATAAACCATAGTAAAGAATAGAACATTTCTTAAATAAAATGCTGAACCACTAAGATATGTGTTTGTTCTAGTACCAATAAGTCTGATTGCTCTTATATAAAAGGAATCTAATTTTCAATATATTACACACGACTTTAATCAAAAGTGTCAGAATTCTAGGAGTGGAGGGGGAGAAAGGAGAGAGTGGGAGGGGGAGGAGAAAGGGTGTGAGAGAGAGAGAATATTTGTAAATATTTGTAAATAATCTTGCAGAATTCCAAAAGCAAGAAAAACAAGGGGTAAAACAAGGGTTTCAGGAAATTGGACCTAAAAGCTAGAAACCAGGACACATAGATATCCATTTCCTAATGGTGGTGCATCCACTAGTCTCCTTGCTTTATCAGCACATGTGTGGCATTCTTCACTTGCTGAATGTCTTCCTAACATCCCTGCCTATGATCTGTGATGGGTATTCAAGCCTATCGTGACCTTTCAGTTCCAGGCCTACACTATGTTCTGTATCAAACCTATATTTCTCAATCTTACAACTCTAAATTCTGGACACAAACCTCTGACTGTGCCAGTTCCTTATTGGAGCTTGATATACACTGACTGGCCAGTGCAGAGACTGGCTGTCCTTGAGACATATGTCTTACCTTGATCCAACATTTGAGACCAAGGGTATAGACTAATGTAGATACAAGGTTTTTTTTTTTTTTTCAGAAGTCACTTTGCAAAGGCAGAAATGGCAAACATATCTAGTATCTACTGTAAATATGCCAACACTAACAAGCTACTGGTCTACCAGGGAAACCTAAAATTCTATATCTTTGCATAACCATGAAGTCTCATAGAAACAGCTCACATTAAACTTAGAATCAGCAAACCCCAAAACTTTCTTCACTAAAAAAGATCTCCTTCCCAATCAGGTCACTCTTAACTTATAATTACTCATTTGATTTTTTTTTTTTTAGCATCTAAGTTGCTATGTAGCCTTATTAAATTGGTTCACACATAACAGAAACAGAAACATCTGTCCAGTGAATAAATGAACAAACTTAAAACATGTTTGCTAGCCCTGAATTTCATCCTCAGATTTTAATACATCTATCCTATTGATGAACTATACAAAGAAATCTAATTTATCAATATATTATATATGACTTTAGATAAATCTGTTAGAATGCCAGGGACGGGAGGGAGAGAATATTCACAAATAACCAATATATTACACATGATTTTATAGCAGGCAATAAAAGTCATCCTGAAACCAAGGAATTCTGTACTGAAAAAAAGGTAAGGTTTCAGAGCTACAAGCACGTTATAAAGCTATTCATGTAGGAGTAATTGTTACAGCTATAAAAATAAATAACTTTTCCCAAAGTGGATATAATCTCAGTATTGATTCCAAGCTAAATAAATATCCATGATAAAAATGTTTCCTATGGGAAGGAAATTTGGGCCTGTGGTGTCAAGGTGGGCCAATAAAATACAAGCCTCTTGAAAAGATAATAAAAGAACTGTCAAGAAGGAAAGCAGCAAATATGTTTAAGAGTTAATTACCATTTAGAATCTGATTCTCCAGGAAGATGATACAGGAAAGAAAATAGTTTCAGTGAAAAAGATCACTGAGGGCCAGGTTTTGTTTATTTTGTTTCTTGTGGTACTCAGGTTTAGACAAAGTACTTTGATCATGCTAGGCCAACACTCTGCTAAAGCTATGTTTCTATTGCTTTTTATTTTGAGACAGGGGGTCATGAAGACGCCTAGAATGCCTTAGCCTCCCCAGGATTTGAAATTACAGCTGTACGCCACTGTGCCCAGTTTGAAAGACAGATTCTCACAGAGACCTAACTAACAAAGAAAAGTGAAAGCAATGATGTAGCCAATATATTTACAATTATGAAACAAAGAAAGTAACTTTGACTATTATAATACAGTCAATACTATTTTAGTGGTACTTTTTCATGTTTAATTTTCTCATAAATAATCATAGTATTTATAACATGATTTCTCTCTTCATGGTCTCTCTCAATTTTTTTTTCTTTTCTTTTGGTGGGTACTAGGAATTCTACTTGGGATCTTGTGCTGGCCAGAGAGGTGTGGTGCAACTAAGCTATATTCCTGGACCATAGCCTCATTCTTATGCTTATATTCTAACATGCAAACTTTATGTTAATCAACATTACTCAAGGAAAATATTCTTTGATAAGAATAGTTAATGTAGTTCTTTGACTGGATCTATACCTATTTTATGTTATTACCTTTAACTAGAGAAAATAACTTCAGATCTAAAGTGCATTTCACTTTCTTTTAAACTGCCTAACAATCTACTTCAAGCAGATTGATGTACAAATTGCTTGATGTACAAATCTCATTTACATGATATTAAAATGATGAGTGATAGCTGGCATTGCAAGACTGCAAAGAAATGACCTTTTTATGCAATCTTAAGCATGTAAGAATGTAAATATAGGCTTTTAAAATTAAAAAGTAGTAATAGGGATTATACCAGAGCCTCATGCACACTAGGAAAATATCTTATTACTCTCCATTTCTCTTCCATTTTTGCAATTGATTTGTTCATTTGTTTATGAAACAGTGATCCTCTTTCTTTAGGCTCCAGAGTAGCTGGGATTACACACATGCACCATCAACACCTGCCAAAATGTTTTCTTTAAAAGTCAAACCCTCTAAGAGACACTCTGTGTTTATGTGTGCTATCCTGGAGATTTAGTCCATGGCCTAAGACTGAGCTTCATTACCAGCCCTATATATATATATATATATATATATATATATATATATATATATATATATATGGTTTGTTTGGTTTTTTTGAGACAAAGTCTCACTAAACTATTATTATTAATTTTTTTTTTATGGCTAGCTCAGCCTGCCCTGGGGGTGGGGCTGGTGCAGCATGTAGTGCCAGGTTATGAACCAGTCCCTGTGGTTGCCTAAGCTTTCCTAAGCAAGCACTTTAGACCATTCAACCATCTTGCCAGCCCAAGGCCTCACTAAATTATATTGATCAGACCAGGCTCAAACTTTCAGTTCTTCCAGGTATTCAAGCTATCACTCTTGGCTGCCAGAGGATTTCTTACATGTATGACTAAGTGGTTGCTTTCAATTTGTTAATCAAATAAACCATATAAAAATATATGGGAAGATTAAAGGCATATAATAATTATTTTTAATATCACAAATCCCCAGAAAAGTTGAAAAACTTCACCAGTAGATACAATTTTAAAGTATACTTTTGAAGTTATATATTTTTAAATAAAATTTATTTAAAATTATGATAGTAATTCCAAAGTTCAATTCAGATATTATTAGCATAAATGCATACAATATCTAATGAATCGTTGTTGGATAAAGGAATAAATTTCACTCTTCATTATGCTTGTCAAAGTTACCATCTGCTCTCCATCTCCACAGCAACACTCAGTCTAGGCAACATGGGCTGCTCACGAGGCCTCCCTGCTCCTGGCTCCTTCCTTCTGTAGTGCCCCGTGCACATTATTGCCACATTCACTGTCTGGAAGCACCACTTTTCTTCTAAACATATCATAACCTAGACCTATCAGATCTTCCAACTCCCATCCACCCTAAAATATGACTATAATTTACCTGTCTAAATTTCACTTATATTGCCCAAAATACACCAGCCCACTCCAGCCTCCATTTGCCATGCTTTTCCTCTCTGTTATACCTTCTTTTTCATTCTTCAGATTTTCACAACCTACCAGGAAAACCTTGGAGCTGTGCTGATAAGATGTATGGGTTTCCAAGGCAAACTGTCAGAAGAGAACTATAACACAACTGTGAGCCACATTAGCATCCTTAGGTGGTTTTAAAGACTGACTGATGAATGTAGATAAACTTGGCTTAGAAAATCTCACTGGAATTTTTAAGATTCCTAAAAAAATCATTTATCTAAGTTATGAACTTATTTTTATTAAATAAAAATGTTTATTTTTATTAAATATAAAAATTCCACCAATGAATGATTTTAAATGTAATAAGGAGAACTCTGTAAGAGCAATTATTGACTGAAATAAGATTTCTTACAGACTAAAATTTTGTAAAAAATGTTTGTATTATCCATCTTTTATAAAATATACAGTATATGTTAAGTATTGCCTCAGTAAATTAAAGCCTCCTTAGTCTGGCACCTTAGGCACAAATTGTAAAGCCTGTTAAGAGATTTTTTTTATTTTTTATTTTTTTTGTAATGTGTTTGTTACAGGGTCTCACTACAGCTTGGACTTGTAGTAATCCTTCTGTTTTCAGCCTCCCCAGCACTGGGATTACAGGCATGCACCAGAACACCTGGACTTGGTGGCTGGCTCAGCATGCCCAGGAGCGGGGAAGGCAGTGTGGCACACAGTGCCAGGGATTGAACCCTGGTCACTGCACTTGCATAAGCAGACACTTAGTCTGCTGAGCCATCTTACTAGCCCTCTGTTGGCAGATTTTCAAATACTGCTGTAAAAATCTTGAACTATAGAAGTTACCTCAAGAGCATTCATTGATATGATTATTGTACAATTGCCTCATAAGTAGCATAGCGATTGGGAAGTCTGTGTGCTTATTACTAGACCAGGAACTTAAGCTGACAAATTTGTCATTCATCCCTTCTCAAAGTCATACACTTTGTTCACCGAAGTGGGAGCAAAGACAGAGTAGGACTATGTAAAAACAAGACACAAACTGGAAAGCTATATTAGGGGACAATGCATTTAAATATATTTTATATATGGAAAAAGTCAATAATGCCATATAATCAAGTTGCAATAGTAAGAATTCAAAACTCCCTATGTATTTACTGAGTACACTGCAAAAGGTTCCTCTTACTTTGCAATACTGGCAGAAGAGCAATACAATCTGGTCTGTGTCCATAAAGAGTATAATATAATCCATATGGCAGAGGAAAAGGGGATGAGAAAAATTATTCATTGTAGTACCTTACATTCTTGTTTTGTTTTGTTGTTTGTTTTCTGTTCATTTGAGACAGGATCTTGCCTTGTAGCACAGGCTGGCCTCAAACTTGCTGTGATCTGGTACTGATTCAGATCCTCATGCCTCTGCCTCTCAAGTACTAGGATTGCAGGCATGTGTTATCATGACCAGCATACCCGACATGCTTGAGGGGAACAATCACAAGGACTAGTATCGTGATAAAATTACACGAAATGAACAAAATCAGTAACACATAGCTCAAATGAAAGTTTTGCTTATTGTGCAACTAAAAACATTTACAAAATTTTTATCAAGAAAAAAAGCTATGAACACTTTAGCATTACATCTACTATCTCCACTAATACTTTTGTTTATTGAAGTTTTTCTCTGCTTTGGTAGGTTTACAAACTATTTATTAGTAGAAAAGGCCTACAGACTTGCTTCTTCTTGGACACACCCACAGTACAGCCACATTATCCAGTGGTCTTGGAGTGCTGGCCTTGGACTCAAAGGCCCCAGAAATGGGTGCTGAGTACTTGCAACATGTGCTGGAGCTACTTGGTAACCATGGGAGACAGGCAGTCACAGCAGCAATGTTGACAGCTAGGGCTCCTGTGGCAGACCTCGTTTGCTGGAGTTTTTAACTGCTACATTGAAATCTTTTCCACATAATTAAAAGAAACGTTAAACTTTCTAACTGCTGCTGTCCTATTCTTCAAAATAATGAATTGTACATTATCTCTAAATTTTTCTATAATATACAAATAGCAGTTCAAAATTTCACTCACATAAAAATTATTCAACTGATAGCCCATCAGACTAAAGCACCGGCTTAGGCAGAGCGCAGAGGCCTGCACTCAATTCCTGGCCTGCCCGGCTAGCCCTGCCCTCAGGGTGAGCTGTGAAGGGGATTGAGACAAGGTATGGTGGTGTGCTGTGCACCTGTAATCTCAGCACGTGGGAGGCTGAAAACAGGAGAATCATTATGTGTCTGATCTATGTAGTAAGACCCTGTAGACCCTGTCCTAAATGCAAAAAAAAAAAAAAAAAAAAAAAAAAAAAAAAAAAAATGCCAAAATGATTTCATGATGGTTATTAATACTGATTAATTTTATCACATATGGAAATTTAATGGCAAAGTTTTAAATACTTATTGATTTAATAATGATAAATCAATATAATGTTTTATCAAAATATTTTTCTAAACAAAAAAAGCAATGAGTGACATTATTTCACAGTTTTTGCAAATTTCTTTAATATTTTGGTTTAATAGAAAACTGATTCTCATAATTGTTTCTGAATTCAAACCAATGTAATTATTTCATTGTGGTTGAACAGTAGACAGGCAGGCAGGCAGGCAGGCAATCTGCTGACAGGAGTCACGTGAAGAATTATAAAAAGTCTTAAAGAACAAGGTAGAATAATAGGATGAAAGTTTTCAATTCACAGAACCAACTTTGCCCCTGGCTTGCATCTGAGTTTGAGAAAATTGTTTCAGTATCTTCCTCGACTGGACTGAAGCAGGGGAAGGATAAGAAATTTTATCACTGTACCTAGGAGCATATCACAGTGGTAGAGTATATACTTAACACACTTAAGGTTCTGGATTGAATCCTCATCACAAAAAGAGGAGGAGAGGGGGAGAGAGAAAGAGAAGCACTGATATCTACCACAGTGACCACATATCAGTTATAAGGGCGTTCCAAAAATGTATGGGTATGACATAATTGAATGTTAAAATTAGAACAAAAGTCTTACCTCCTCATAAATTGGAGTTTTTTGTTTTGCTTTGATTTATGACAAAGACAATTTGCCCCCCTCTGGAATTCAAACTTTTATTCCCTTCTCCAATTAACTTAATCTATCCTACTTTCAGAACTCTGGTAAACAGTCTTTAAATATAAAAGAAATATAAAAATATAAAAATATAAAAGTGTTTTATTTTTGTATATAATCAAAATTTTCTCTTTCACAATTTATCTCAAAATAATCTAAAAAATCAACAAAACTGCATTATTTGATATATTACTTAATTTAAAAACAACAAGAAGAAATGCATGGACATAGTCAGCTTACAGATAAAGCATTCAATGAAAAAAAATGCTGAAAATGGCTGTGGCAACTCAGTACCACTAATTAATGATCAGAGGGTATGGCAACTTCCAAAGCAATGGGCCTGAGCCAAAAGACACTGCTTTACCCCTGTTTACAACAGCACAGGGTGAGTAATGTAGCTAATATTATGCACAAGCAATTAGCTCAAATTAACCTCGTATTTAAAAGTATTTTACTCAGTCTTCTTCCATTTTCTGCTTTAAAAAAAGCAACCAGTTCTATTTGCAGAAGCTTCTTCACACTTAAGAACACAAATATCCCATGAACACTTTCTTTTTGCCAAACCAAACAAATTCAATTGAACTAAAGAATTAGCCAGCTGGTTACAATTGGCTGAATTTGGGAAATGGGAGAAGAGGTGATTAGCTATTGTGCTACTAAGATGTTAAAATTTCCTCCTCTCATGTCTTGTCTAGGGGAAATGTAAAAAGCTCTGAGATTTGAGCATTAAAGCTTGGCAATCTATAACTTGAGAGTGGGCGAATTAAAGGCATCTGAGATTTTGTTGCTTTGCAACCATACAAGCTACCTACCTATATTAATTTGCTAAGGACTACAATAACAAAGTACCACAGACTGGACAGATTAAAACAGAAATTACTCTAAACTAGGAATCTTACATCAAGATCCAACAGGGCTGTTTCTTTTTATTTTATTTTATTTTATTTTATTTTATTTTATTTTTTTAGGGCTGTTTCTTTATAAGAAGAATGAGAGACGAATATTTAGGGCCTTTCTCCTTGATTATAAATCACTGCCTTCTCCCTATTTTCACATTGTCTTCATTCTGTATGTAACTGTTATTTCAAGGGCACCAGTTTTACTAGATTAGGACCCATCCTAATGACTTCATTTTAACTTAGTTATACCTCTGTAAAGATCTATTTCTAAATAGTTACATTCTGAGGTTCTAGGATTAAGACACACACACACACACACACACACACACACACACACACACACACACACGAATATAAATCAATCCATAGCAGCACCAGTGCTGTAACCAACTGAATCCAGCAATTAATCTGGCTTCTTTTTTTGTATTAAACATGCTTAAATATTATCCACCTACACATAAACTATTGGATATTTACTATGCCCTAGATGCTATGTTTACAAAAATAAATATGACATAATAGCTGACTGAGGGATTCATGTTCTCTTAGAAGAGACAAGAAAACCTAAAACATAGCAGAAGTAAGCATCTCTTAATCCCTTTTGAAATAAATCAAGATAAACCAGGGCATAAGCAGTAAAATAAAACAATAAAATTAAATGCTATGAGGAAAATGAAGAGTATAAAAGAAAGCACAAGCAAATACTATGTCTCAATCATTTTGCTACCATTTACCCCTTGCCCCTCTCTCTTTCCCTACATAATAGCATATGGAAATATATTTTCCAAAGCACAACACTACTTTATTGCCTTAAAGCTTTTTGCAAACTAAGTGGCAGTTTTCGCTGCTGCAATGCTAGGGACAAAGGAAAAGAGAAATGTCAAGAGAACCAAATTCCAATTAACTTGTGAGTTGATGTTTCAGCGTGAGTCATTGCCCTTTAAGTTGGACTGAGACTCTCAGCCACTGAAGCAGTCTGCCAATTGAAACCCAGATGTTCAATAGAAAATGGTGGGATAAAAGGGAGGAGCAGTAAGACAGAGCAAGTAAACATGACTAATGGCATAATGCCTACTAATAGATCTTAATAATAAAAGCAACAGATCTTGACTGAGCAAAGTTCTATTTGATTTTTCTTAATCAAAATTTCAGTAAGTCTCATTGATATACAGTAGTCGCTTTCCTTGGTTTAAAAATTTATAGTAATCAAATAGAAATAATTCAGTATGACCATATTGGTTCATATTAATTGGAATAACAACTTGCTTTAGCAGAGGTTGAATTACAAAATTATTTTTAAAATGAAGCCCTGAACAAGAGCCTTATACTAATATAACAAAATGTACCCTAGACAATTTGTAGATGAATATGAAACTAAAATAGGCAGAGCAAAAATTTCTGGATTGGTTCTTCTCAAAGTACTTGAAATTCCTATAAGAACATTTAATGCTTAAGATATTTTAAATAGTTCAACTATGATTGTTTTTAAAGAAAGGATTTATTATAAAAATAAAACATCTGAATGGACCTTTTGGTCAATAAATGATTGATGAAATTCAAATTCAATAAATCATATTATATTATGATAAACTTTTTAGAGCTTTATAACCTGGTCACATAAAGAATATCTGCTCTGATTATCACTGTAACCAATTTAATGTGATTTCCATGAAGAGGCTGGCCTTGCTTAGGAGCTACCTGAAATTATTTAACATACTTGTAATTCTTACCATGAAAGTAACAAATATGTACTTACTAGGGCCAGCCAGATAGCACAGAGGACTAAAGCACCTGCTTAGCAGATACAGGGACCAACGTTTGATACCTAACCTCACCTCTGAGATGTGCTGAGACAGCAATTGAAACTGAGCATGGTGGCATGCCTGTAATTCCAGGGTTTGGGAGGCTGAAAACAGGAAGATCACTACAAGTCTGAGCTGTGTAGTGAGACCCTGTGGACCCTGAACTAACTATATTAAAAAAAATTTTTTTTAATTAAAATTTTTACACTTAATTTTCTCAATATGTTCTTTTTAGCCTATCCTTATTTTTCAAACTATCATTTTCATGGGTAATAAAACATTTAACCTACAAATAAAAGTATTCAAGAATAAATATGACATGTATGAAAGGAAAGATTATCGAGAAGAACCCTTTTATGAAAGTTTAAATAGAAAAATACAGGGCTGAGGAGATAGCTTAGTGGTCTACACACCTGCCTGGCAAACACAAGGACCTGAGTTTGATCCCTAGTACCACATACTGTGCAGGTCACAAAAACAGGGTATGGTGGTGCATGCTATATTCCCAGCACTGGGGACACTGAAATAGGAGGATCACTAGAGTTGGAGCTGCATAGTGAGACTGTGTACCAAATAAATAAATAAACAAACAAATATAGAAGACATAGTTAACACAAATTACTTCAAGCATAATTAAAATTTCTCTTCCATTCTTCTCTATCAGAAGAGGAGTCATATCTTATATTCCTGTTACAGCCTCCCTCCTCATGTTTTAATACAGTTCAGTAAATAGAGAAACAACATGGCATAATGAAAACAATTCTAACTTTAAAGAACAAGAAAACTCATGACACTTCTCAGAATGTAACTTTGGAAACCAAATAACTCATGCTGTTTTCTAGCAAGTTACTTAAACGTTCTAAGTTTCAGCTTCCCCAACTATGAAAAATAAGTAACAACATCTACTACATAAGAATGTTTTAATGATTAAAAATAATATAAATAAAATATGACACAATAAATGGTCAAACAGATAGATCTAAATATTAAGAAAATTTCATTTGGACAACTGAGAATGTATTTCAGAACTTTATCATTCTCTTGTGTGTGTGTGTGTGTGTGTGTGTGTGAGAGAGAGAGAGAGAGAGAGAGAGAGAGAGAGATTCACCAGATTCTAATGCCCCTTCAGCTATTTCTATGCACATTTATTCTTCAGTCATAACTCTTTGATTTAACACTTCATCCACTGCCTCCTCTTCCAGCTGCCCTTGCAGAATAAACTCCTCAGGACCTTCTAACCAGCAAGTCAACCAGCTCTTTCTCAGTGTTCATCTAATCTTGTAACAAGTGTCTTCTCTTCCAAAACTCTTATTTCTTGATTTCACTGACTTTATTATTCTGATCCATTCCCCACAAAATGCTTTTCCAAATTTTCTACATTTTCTAACAGTCCGTGTGATTTCTACATTTTAGTTGATACTTCTACTACCATCCATTTCTCAACTATGATCCCCTTCTCTCTATTTTCTTACTAGGACACACTTTAAGCTTCATAATTTGGCAAAATAGTTTCTCCTAACTAAAGTGCTTTGTGGAATATGTTATCACTCCGTTTGCCACAGTAACATCTATCAAGTAATACATCAGCAGAAACCTTGAAGTTTAGATTTACAAGGGCATATATGTCTAGTAAATTCAAAAGGATAAAATAACAACTTTTTAATGCCCCAGAAGGAACAGAGGAGAATAAATCTGCTTGTTTGTTAAAATCAATACTTTGAGTTAACTAAATGTCTATCTATATTTTAAAAGAGAAAAAATAGAGAATTCAAAAACATACAGTTCATAATTACTTGGCCAATATAGGTACTTTTTTTTTTTTTTTTTTTTTTTTTTTTTTTTTTTTTTTTTTTTTTTTTTTTTTTTTTTTTTTTTTTTTTTTTTTTTTTTTTTTTTTTTTTTTTTTTGTCTTTTTGAGACAGGGTCTCGCTGTACAGTTCAGGCTGGCCTTGAGCTCAGTTTTGTAGCCCAGGCTGGTCTCGAACTCTCACCGATCCTCCTGCCTTAGCCTCCCAAGTGCTGGGATTACAGGCATGCGCCACCATGCCCGGCCAATTTAGGTACTTTTAAGGTTTATGTTATCCTTTAAAATTCCCAAGGCTATATGTTACTCTATATAAAAGTAAATGTAAATCATCCAATAGTGGAAATCTAAGAATAATCTCTACAGTACAATTTGAGAACTGATGTAGGGATTGGGGATGTAGCTCAGTAACATAGATTGCCTGGCAAGTATGAGGCCCGGAATTCGATTCCTGGCACACACAAAAAAAAACCTGACATTAAATGTTTCCATTAAATCAAGCACAAATGCATAGATCCCTATCATTTGTGTGACAAAGCCACTAGTATTCAACTATGAAAAGACTCTTTATTCAAGAAAACACACACCAACTAAACATCACTTAACATTTATTACTAAAAGGCTACTCAGACATAAGGCTCAAAAACAACAAACATTTGAGCTATAATAGAAAAGTACTGTTTCCAAAACTCCTTCATCTTTTCCATATGGTACACTTAGCATAACATTCTCTACAACACACAACCAGGATTGAGGAAAGAAAATTAATCTGGAGAACCCATTGTATTAAAATATGAATTATATTCAGCACATTATATAAATATTAACTTTCAGTCTATCTCCTCCTACCCATTCCAGGATCATCTATTATAACTACATAAAGCTATATTTGTTAAAATAGAACATATGACAATAACATAGAACAGGCCAATAATAATGGATATGTTTACCAAACTTGTAAGCTAATTGTATAAATAGGAAAAATACTTAACAGGATGCTCAAATGAAATGATGACATTTATTTCTCAGTAATAGAAAGAATGGGAAATATTCTAATTAGGAAAAGTTAGAGAACCAATTTAAAAATATGGGTTATGACATCAGACAGGTATTGAGTCTCTTGTTTTTTGACTAATGGTGTGTTAATCATGAACAAGACTTAACCTTTGCATCTCAATTTAGCTGCAGCACAGGGATAAAAATTCTTGATAAAATAGTATAATTAAATGAAATTAACTATGATAATCACTTAGAAAGAATATACTAAGATATCAATAAGTGTATCAAAGACCTAGACATTTTTATACCTAAACTATTTCAAACTTTCCAAGGAAGAGATTAGTTGCCACAGCACCAGAAAAAATGAAAAGCTTTCAAAGCTTCCTCTCTCTCTCTCTCTCTCTCTATCTATCTATCTATCTCTCTCTCCCTCTCTCCCTTCCTCCCTCTCTTATAAAGCTAGTATATTTTTAAAAAACTCATACAAAAAAACACTATGAGAGTACCCTCATAGCTAATCAAATATAGCACTACTTTGAAAAGATAAGCTGTTATCAAGTTGTCTCTATCCCCAAAAAGGCAACATTGGGTGAAATCTACTAGTGAATCTTCTAATAAAATTCAACAAAGAGGTAAAAGAAAAAGAAACATATCATTTCAAAGTATGTTATGAGGACATGTGATCAAATTACTACCTATCTCAGCTTCAAAAATTAAAAAAAGGAATATGGAAGTATTTTCTTAACATGCCATAACAAACATTATGAATATACAACTGTCAAGCCCTACAGGCATTCTCCTTCAAATAGAACTGAGCCAAGGATGTCTACTACCATTATTATAATTTAACATTTTTCAAGTTCTGGCTAATGCACTAATAAGAAAAAGGAATTAAATGTTGGCAAGAAAAATAGATGACCATCATTTACAAATGGTGTAACTGAGTTATTACAAAACCCAATAAAAACTATTAAAATTAAGAGTTTCATAACATGAGCAGTCACAGTGTATGACAATAACCTCATAATCCATTGGACAGATATAATCTACTTTATGAAATAATGAAAAAAGATCTTTTTTATAGTTCCATCAAGTGCTCACTTTGGCAGCACATATACTATAAATTGCATCAAATTCTAAAATACAAGGGGCAGAACCGACGTAATAAAACTAGAAACTGGGTGAAGAAATTCAAAGCTACAGCTTTACTCATAAAGAAAATGATCTGAAGAAGTGGTGATAATTTTTTTAGGAATAGCATATATTTTGCTAGAAAATTTAGATATTCCAATAAGGTTCTTTTGGGACCTAAACATATTGCATTGAAAAATATGAGAAATGCTGAAATATTTTCTAAAAGATAATAACAAGAATTGCTGAAAACAGTTTAAAATTACTGGAGCAAGGCCGGCCAAATATTTCAGCAGATTAAAGTGTCTGCAAGCAGGCCCAGGGGCCAAGGGTTCTAACCCTTGCCTGACCTGCACCTGTAATCCCTACTCTTGGAAGACTGTACACAGGCGGATCACTCTGAGTCCAATCTAGTAGTGAGACCCTGAACACCCTGTAGACCCTTCCCTAAAATACTAAATAAATAAATAAATAAGATAAAATTACCAG
Organism: Myocastor coypus; assembly: GCA_004027025.1. Lineage (NCBI taxonomy): Eukaryota > Metazoa > Chordata > Mammalia > Rodentia > Myocastoridae > Myocastor > Myocastor coypus. Next base: position 35,946 of record PVJA010009294.1, read on the forward strand.
AACAAAAATAAACAGCTCAATAAAACTGTCTTAGTCACTTTTTACTCATTGCTGGGACAAATACCTGACACTCAAAATGGAGGAAGGAAAGGTTTATTTAGCTCACAGTTCGTGGAGGTTTCAGTCCATATTCGGCTTGCCCAAAGCTGAGTGGAACAGAGCAGAGAGCATCCAGTTCATGGCGGCGGAACAGCAACAAAATGGTGGCAGAGTCAGCCAATCAATCAGGGCAGCAGAGCAACAGCAACAGCTTGAGTCTGTCTCTCTGCCTCTCTATATATTACATCCAGGATCTCCACCTTAGCTTCCGCCTTAGGCTACACCCATAATCCCAGAAATATTTCGACCCATAATCCCATCAATACTAAAACCCATAATCCCAGGGATCACAGATCAAGTCTCAAACTCTAGAAGTCCCCGCCCAATGACTACATGAGTCTTTGGGGGGACAACTAGACATAAACCATAACAAAAACAAATATAGAAAAAGTCAATTACTTATAGCTAGGTAGGTAGGCTACATATAATTTAGTATTGAAAGCCTCCAGGGAAAGAGAATTTTTCAATAAATAGTGTTTAAAAAGTTTATCTGCCACTCTATGTTAGAGTACATTGCATATAGGTGAAAGATATTTTTTAAAACTATGAATTCACTATAGGGAAATAGAGTAAATATTCCATTCCAAGTTCATACCTTGGAATGGAAAAGGCCTTTCAAAGAATAATATATATATATATATATATATATATATATATATATATATATATATATTTGTTGGTCGGATTTAACCATTTAAAATGTTAAAAATATGTTTAAAAAGAAAAAAGTACCCAAAACAAAATCAGAATGTAAATTCAAAAATGGTGAATTAGGGCCGGCATGCAGTATGGGCCCCTCCCTCGGGGTGTGCTGAGACACTGAACAAGACTGGGCATGGTAGTACCAGTAATCCCAGCACTTGGGAGCTGAGAACAGGAAGATCACTACAAGTCCAATCTGTGTAATGAGACCCTGTAGACCCTGCACTAAAATAAATTTAAAAATATTTTTAAATACATGGGGAATTTATTTACAATGGAATTTGACAAAAGTATAGCAGCCGAAGCTTCAAAGAGCTCTCATAATTGTTTTTTAAATCTTCAATATCATAATAAAGGAAACTAACATTATTCTCAAAAATGTATAAATATGTCACTGATAATCCATGTAAATAACAATTAGAGAAGATTACTGTCAAGTGAGACTGAATTGCTAGTGCTAACTGTGGAGAAGGTATGAACACACTCAGCCACAAATAATACAAATCAATTTACTCAGTCCTTCTGAAAGGTCATCTATTCATGTCTAATAAAATCATTAAAGGATGTATACCTTATGACTTCAGAACTATCTTTAGGAAAGGACATAGCAATACTTAAATTTATGAAGAAGCCAACTGCTATCCATTCAAAATTATTGAAAAAAGTTTAAATTTTCAACCATTAAGGTGGTTAAACATTGATAAATCTATATATGAGAATATTGGATACACAATGTAAATGTTTTGTAATAAAGAATATTTTATTGACTTGGATAAGCATTTATGACCTATTAGGTGAAAATAAACTAATGACAAAATACTATATCTGGGGCCTGGCAGGATGGCTCAGTGGTCTAAAGTACCTGCTTAGGAAAGCTTGGGCTGCTGCAGGGACCATGGTTTGATCCCAGGCACCACATGCAGCGCCAGCTCTACCCTCAGGGCAGGCTGAGCCGGCCATAAAAATAAATAAACAAAAGTTCTGAAACAAGAAAAAAAAATAAAAATTTTTTTAAAATTCTTAAAAAAAATACTATATCTAAACATTTTTGAATGACAAAAAAAATAGTTTCTTTGTGTTTAAGAAAATGTAATCACCCACCTAAAAAGACCTATATGGATATTCACCAAAATGTTAATAGAAAGTATCTCTGGATGAAAATATTAAAAATGTTATTATTTATGTAGTCTTGAATCTCCCAAATTTCCTACAATGGCTATGTATTGAATACCCTAGTAATTAAGAAAATACAGAATGTTTACAATATTATGACTGTAGTAACAACAGTATCCAAAATCATGCTAACAGTGATATTCCTACTTTTTTTAGGCTACACCAAAATTATGGATATTTTTCCTATCTAAGTTAACTCATACTTTGATTTTTTTATCACAATGAAAGAAATGTTCAGAATTATAAAAGACAAAAAAAAAAAAGAAATAGGCAATTAGACAAAATATTTCTTTTTGATCATCTTTATTTATGATCATCTTTATTTATGATCAAGTAAAATCCCAAATACAATTCAGAGATTAGCCATTCTGCTTTCAACACCCTAACAAAGGCAAGACTCAATGATGATGAACAAGCTCTGGATCTCTACATCCAAATCTTGACCAGAAAGTTTAAAAATAAATAAAAGTGTAGGAGTAGAAAATATAGGCATTACCTTTCTCAGAATAGAAAGTAATGAGCCTCTGACAACTTTCAATCATAAGTCTCTATCTCCTTTTGGAGAGGAATGATTTTTCTCTCTCAGTAATTTATAGGGCAATATCTAAAAGACAAACAAGGCCGGGCGTGGTGGCGCATGCCTATAATCCCAGCACTTGGGAGGCTAAGGCAGGAGGATCGATGTGAGTTCAAGACCAGTCTGGGCTACAAAAGTGAGCTCAAAGGCAGCCTGAACTGCATAGTGAGACCCTGTCTCAAAAAAGACCAAAGGGAAAAAAAAAAAAAGCAAGCAAGATGTGAGTCAAATGCTTTAGAAAGAAGATTTTCAAGGGTTAAACATTATGTTTCCCCAGTGCAGCTTAACTCTTGAGAAGGCCAAAAAAGACTGGCAATACTTGGCTTTCAACAACAAGCAATAGGCAAACTGTTAATTCCATCTGCCTCCTCCAAAAGAAAAAGAAATGACAAAGCATTACATGGTAGTGCCAGGGGTGTCAGGCTCCATAGAAGAGATTTTTCTAAGAGGCATTCATTTTCACAGCATAGAGATTTTCTCTAAGTTCTCTGAATATGTAAGAGGTACTTCAGAGAACCAATCTTGATATTGCGTGACAACTTTGCTAATAACAAATAAATATATTGTCTTTTATATCACATTCTTTATTAAAGATGTTGTTTTTAAAACTTTTCTCACTGATCAAAATTCCAAATTCCTTCAATTTCTAGTCAAATAAGTAACTACATCTTGCCTAAATTACCTACCTCTTTCTCTCTACTCTCACTTTCCCTGTGAAGGTAAGCAATAAGCATAGTATTCCTTCCACTATTTTCCTGCAGTGGTTTTCAACCATACCTGTACATTGAAATTATTTAGAGAACTGTAAAAATAAAATAAAACAAAAATAGTGCAAATAATCTATGCTGACAGAGTAGATGAGTGACCAGTTGTTTCCTGGAGATGAAAGATTACAAAAGGGAATAAGAGAACTTGAAAAGGTGTGGATATGTTCATTATTTTAACTACATTTATGGTTTTACATTGAAAACATGTCAGACATTAAATTACACATTTTTTAAAGATGTGTGGTTTGTCATATGCCGATTATATCTTGTAAACCACTCGTGTAAATAAATACCAATGTTTGGGCCCTAGCCCACTGCATTGGAATAAGGATTGGGCTCCTTCTGGAAACCAAAATTCTTAAAAATGCTGCAGAAGATTGTAAATGTGTGAACAAGATTGACAGGCACTTCTCTACAGCTATTGTTTTTGTCTCTTCACTTCAACTTTCTTGAAAAGTCTCACTCACACGCAACTAATGTATTAACTACCCTTACTTGCCCAATCTTCTGAAAACTGGTTTCTAAACCACCACCCACCTAAAAGTGTATTTGTTAAAGTCAGTTCTAGACTCCTGACAGTCACTCATTACTTGGACCCTCTTCTTAGTTGATACCACTTTACAGCATTCAAAATTGTTGATCCCTCCTCTACCCTTGGTGCATTTCCTGGTCTTGATTTCCTTTATAAATTCCATATTCATAGATCCAAATATCTATCCACATCTTCAGCTGAATGTTCTACCCACTTCCTCAAACTCAAAAAATAGAATTTAGCCTCTTCCATCAAAGTATGGGTTCCTCATTTCCAATTAATGCTACCAAGTAAAATCCTTAGCATCTTGATTGTTCCTTTCTCCTCACATAAATAATGAGGGCCTATTAGATTCTACCTCCTTTGAGTAAGAATCTAAAATACAAGCCAATAAAAAGGCTTCCTATTCATCACCTTCAATCCAATCCCTTTAGCTAAGAATAAAATGCTGTAGACTGACTCTCCACCATCCTCACTATCCTCATCTCCCACCATTTTCCTGCTAATTCTGTATTGACCCAACTCAGTGCCAATGTTGATGGCTTGTCATTGTCAATAACTTTCCCAACTTCATGGTTTCTCATCCTTCTTGCCTTCTCAAAACTATATCCTCCTGGAAAATGCTTCGTTAATTAACCTTTGCAGTTCAAAATTCTGCTGGGTGCTCCCAATTCCAGCAACATCCAAGGTAAACTGACCAGATCCTACCCTATGCTCCCTTACCACACTAGGGATATCTCTATTCACATTTATTACAAGGTATTACAAATGTTTCTTTATTATAATGTTACTAATTCCTCATACATTGCACAATTATTTTCTGAGGAAAAGAGTTAGGACATTCATTTCTAAATCCCTAGTACGTACTGAGCCTAGGGCAATGCAATGTCCATTTGTTTGATACTTCAAACAAAAAAAGTCTTGAATAAGATTTTAAAGATTTCTTAGGATTATTTATATATAATGAATTCATTATTTATATATAAACAAGCCTCCTAGGATTATCACAATGATACAAGGTTAGACATCCATATAACTTAATGCAGTTAAGATTTTACACACTGAAACTCTCAAGCGTAAAGTGTCACATAAACCAAAAACGTGGCATACCTAGTTCAAAAACTACTGTGAAACCCAAAGGACAAATAATGTACACGAGAACAAGTGAGCCCTATTGTCTGTGGTATACAGTCTCTAAGATAAGGAGTAGCTGCCAGTCCAAAGAACTCCTCTACCTGAATGCAGCAGCTGCCAAACGTGTGATAGTGTTATTTCTAAGAGAACCAAGTCTATGCACTATGAAACCACTAGGGCAAAATTATAATCTTTCACGAGTCCCTAAACTCTGAGGATACAAAGCACACGTGCACACTGAAGGGCGGATACCCAGTTTTGCTGAAGAGGAGAAACTTGGGCTTTTTCATGCAATAATTTTCAACTAGAAGCTCTAACGATTCTCGGGTAGGATGAAAATCAGCCTCAAAAGAACTCGTGCAATGAAGGAGGCAGGGGCTGCAGGGATCGTTAGCGTAGTAAATAACCAAAGAAGAAATTGTACATACTTTCTGATCCCGTCTGCCCTGCGCGGGACCAAAGAAGGAGGCGAATGCTGCATTCAAAAAGGAGCGGGGTAGACCGGGACCATTTTGGCCAGCAGTCTGGAGGGATGGCGGTGGCCTCCTCTGGGTTCAGGGAGAGGGCAGGAGGGCTAGGAGAGGCCGGAGCATCAGAGGGGCGGGGTGGAAGTGCGGGTTCCCCAGCCGGAGCCCACCCCGCAGAGGGCCCGAGGCTGCCGCCCAGGGTCACACCCGGGCCAGACCACTGCTCGCCGGAAAGCGAGCCCGGTTCCTCGCGCTGGAGGCTGCCGTCTTCCAGGCAGCGGGCGGGCTGCGCCCAACTTCGAGGTGAGCAGGCACTGGCCATAGCCCACCCGCCCCGCCAGGCGCCTCCTCTAGCCCACCCGCCAAGCGTAGCGCGGGAGCCGTTACTCCCAACGAAGCGGCAGCCGGGGACAAAGTCCCGTTCGCTCCCGGCCGCTGCCGCCGCCGCCGCCGCCGCCGCCGCCTCGCCCCGGCTCCTCCCTGACAAAAAAGTTCTCGGTCTCCGACCGCCCTGGGGGCCCGGCGCAGGTCGCTGCCCCGACTCACCAAAGCGGCTGCGGGAAGCTCCACTGCAGAACCTCGACCTGAGCGGCTTCAGCCACCACGACCGCGGCAGCTGTGCTTCCTCCAGAGTAAAGCACCACCTGCCCCCCTTCTTCCTAGCAGAACGGGTCCCGGCGAGCCATCTTCCCCTCCTCTCACTGACTGACAACCCAGCCCCGACAGCCGCCACTGCCTCCAGCCACTCTGACAGGCTTGGAGAGAGACCCGTCCGCAGGCGGCCAACCACTACCGCCCCATGACAGTTCAGCCTATCGCCGCCCTCTGGGGTGGGACTAGAACAACTTCTCCACCAATGAGAATATTCTGCTGCGGTTTGGGGGCGGAGCCATAGAAGTGAGGGAGGGGCAACTTGAGTGGGCTTGGCCTGAAGAATGGGCGTGGTTGGACTCCCGGAGGAAATGATTGACTCTAGCGTTTGTGGAGGCCGCTAAAGAAAGGAATCAGCGAAGATCTCTTAAATTCTGAGCCCTTAGGGTTTAAGGACGTCTCTGAGAAAAATAAGCCCCACTGGTTGTGGTAGGACAAGAGAAAAAAATTGATATATTTTAATTTATTGGGTAGAAGGGTATACTTCCCAATAGCTAATTTAAGTGATAAACATTTATCCAAAATCTTTTAGATCTGCTGAAAAGGTGTGTTTTTTGGGGTTTTTGTTTTTGTTTTTGTTTTTTTTCCAGAACGGGGGATTGAACTCAGATCCTTGCATTTGACTGGCAACCACTTATTCTAATGATCTGCCCAGCCCCCTAAAAAACCTTTCTTACTAAATCATATTGCCTTATCCTGAAAAAAAAAAAAAAAAAAAAAACCTAATGTATTTCTATTTACTTTTCATGGGGCTGTTTTTGTTTTTTTCCAACATGTGGCAATGGCAACCAGATTTCTGTTAAAAGGTGAGAAGTATAAACATCGTGTCTATTTTCTTTGAGGGGAATCCTGAAAGATCAGAGCGGGGTTACTGTTGGAGGACTGATGTGATAATTCAGGTCCCTGGGCCAAACCCTGTTATGTAAACGTGTTACCAAAGGAACCCCCCCACACAGTGTATTGTACCCTGACATCCTAGAAAAGCCTGAGAAGTTTAATTTCGCCATTTAGTCCTGAGGAGTGGGAGAGTAAGAGAGTAGGGAGGGAAGGAAAGCCAAAGGTCCAAGTAGATCATAAAATAAACAGGAGAAAGTAAAGGAATACGCACACACAATCAGTTTCACTGGCCATGGGCCATATAGACAGACCACTGATATGTTGGGCTGATTTAAAGAGCGGAGGTGTCTGATAACAGCAAAGCCAATCAGAATCAGGGCAGGATTCCAGAAGACCTGAACCACACCTGTGAACACCATGATGGAAGGTAGGAGGAAATATTGGCTTCCTACACTGTGCAAGACACCTGGTTTGTCAAGAATACAAATAAATGCTAGAGGATACACAGCAGGATAACAAACGGGTGAAAAGTTAAGCAAAGATTAATTGTTTAATGCAACAATAGAAGAGATGACACAAGGCAGCACACAACTGATTCATTGTTCAGAGGACTTTCTGGTGGAAAGAGCAGTCCTTCCAGTCAGAAGTAGTCAGGGAAGCCTTCGTGAAAGTCTAAACTAAGCAGAATCTTGGAAAATGGATAAGAATTAAGTTAGAAAAAAAAAAAAATGTGAGGAGGAAACTCCCGGAATGCTTGCAGAAAAAACAAAAGATAGGGAGCACAAGTAATGTTCAGAGGAAAACAATTTGGGCCAGCCAGAACCTGACACACTTGGTTGTGAATAGATAATAAACTGCTTTGAATATAAGCACAAATGTTCTGGAGGAATATATTCTCTCCTTCTGCCTTGTGGTTTTCTGTCTACTCAGTTAAAATCACTTAGGATGCTTTCAAAAGAAAGCATGCCAAAGACACACCCCATGCCAAATAAATCAGAAAATTGAAGATGGAGCTTGAATATAAATAGGAATTTTTTAAAAAGCTTTCCCAATTACTCTGCTGTACACCCGGAGTTAAGGTAAGGTGTGATGACATTGTAACATCTTACTAATGCTAACAGGATTATTTGAATGAAATTGGTTGAGTGTAGAGAAAGTGACATCTACCTATGTATATACAATTTGTTTTCTTCCTGCAAGAAGACAGGAAGCAGTTTACTGCCCAACTTCACTTCCCGTTTTGTACTGGTGAGATAAAATAAAAATCTTGCACCAACAGTCAGACCAAAGTACCAATTAATGTTAGTAATCCACTCTCCATCAGTTTGTGCATATAAAAATAATTTTCAAAAGTAACAATCTGCAGTTAACTATTACACATAACCATTTGTATTTTAGTAGCAAAACACAAAAGAAAAGGCCCATGAGAACATTCTGCTTCAAAAAGGAAATGCTTTTAACCTACTTTTTGAAAGGCAGCATATTCCAGATATTTTCTGTCCATCTTTGCTATTCTCTGATATATATATATATATATATATATATATATATATACAATTCTACATTAACTATTTAAATGCACTTTTCTTCAAAAAAAAAAGTTTATTTAAAAAGGCCATCTAAGCATTATAAAGCGTGAATATTTTCCCTGTGATAGATGTCAGGAAATTTAAGAAAAAAGCAGCTCAAATAGATTTCTATTTAAAAGTTTGAAAACAACTAAATAACGTAACTTTTTTTTTTTTTTTTTCAAGACAGGGTCTACCTGTATGGTCCAGGCTGGCCTTAAACCCATTGGGTAGCCTAGGCTGACTGGCCTCAAACTTTTGGCCATTCTCCTGACTCAGCCTCCAGAGTGCTGGAATTACAGTCCTGTGCTATACTACCCAGCTCACCCATTGTCTTTTAAGAATTGAACTGGAAATGAAAAGAGAAAATAGTTTCCATGATGAGAGCAAAAATTAAAAAGTCAGGCAATAGAAAGAAGAGTTAAGAAGCCATAAGCAGGACAAGTTATAAGCAAACTAAAACCATTAGGTGAAAAGAGACCTCTATAGAGGATTAAGTGATAACAAAGATACAGTAGAAGCAGAGACAGAGTGGGACAGGTCACTATCATGAAGACAGGAACAGTGAATTCCTGTTAAAGGAACAATGAGACAAACCTTTTCCGGCTCCTGCTCTAGATCCATCCAGCCCCTGTGTTTACTTCCCACATCTGTGAGGTCCAGCTGCAGCTGCTTCTGCTCTGTTGCCTATGATACTCTAAGGGAATGGTCATGTCCTCCACCACTGCATTAACTAATAAGTAGATCTCTGGGATTGTGGGCCATCCCAGGATGGTACATATTTCAGCTTTCATTCATGTTCCTGGCTCATAAATCCCATAGTCCTTGCTACCTTCTAAATAACTGAAAAATAAAGTTAAAGTATTTATCCTTTTGTCTTTAGTTCCTGCAACTTTCAGGGGGATAAAAGTGAAAGTCTTTTGCCATAAAATCGGACTACTCTAGGTCTCAGATGCTGGCCTCAAAAAGAAAATCAATCAGTCAATTGATCAATCGAACAAACACACACACACACACACACACACACACACACACACACACACCCTGTTCTACTGCTCTTCTTTTACCTGCTGCTTTTTTTTTTTTTTTTTCCAAAGGATGGCCCATAGAAATACACTCTACTCTTCCCCACCTTTGTGTTTTGCAGCTGTTCATGAAGGAATTCTTTGAGCTGCCTTGTCTAAAAGTAGATCATAACACTGCCGTTTCACAAGGGGGTCCTGCCCCATTCTCTGGAGGAAGGAATGCTGCAGAGAGGCCAGAAGGAATCTGAACAGACAGGCTTCGCTTGGTTTCCCTACTCAGTCTGTTAGCATTAAGTCATACCCTTTTGTCCAATTGCATTTCAACACATCTGTCCGTGCTTCAATCATGCTTGGGCAATAAAATCCTCCTAAAAACCCATAAGGGCAGAGTTCATAGAGCTGCTGGACAGCTAAACACAGGAAGTTTGCAGGAAGGAGAATTAGACTTACCTATGTTCAGGAGGGTAGTACACCCCAGTTGTGGGAGGACAGACGCTCCTATACTGCAGACCCTCACAGACCTCGCCCTATGTGGCTCTTCATCTGGCTGTGCTTTTATACTCCCAGGGAACTGATACACACACATAGTTTTCTTGAGTTCTGCAAGTCCTTTTAGCAGATTAACCAAACCTAAAAAGAAAGTGATAGGAGCCCAGTTTGTAGCCAGTCGTTTAGATACTTCAGAGGCTCAGATTTTTGACTTGTGTCTGATCCCTCAACTTACAGGATCTGACATTCTTTCCAGGTAGAAGTTCAGAACAAGGTTGAAATAGGACACCTCGCTGATATTCACCACAGAAGTGATGGCTAGCTTGTTAATGGGGAAAAAAATCTCAACACATTTTTGGAATCATAGAAATGATCTGTGTTATAAGCACATAAGTAGATAATTAGTTCGTTCTTCCCTTGTTTCCTCAGATGGATGAAGTGAAAGAAGCTGAGCCAATTGTATTTTTTAAAGAAATAGAATAAAAAATAGTGAAAAAAACATTAGGAATGACAGAATTTCACTAAACAAAATGACAGGAATTCAACCAACAGTGGTTGTTATGTTACATATTATTGTCTTCATATTAGTTGTTCAGGTTACCAGATATAAGCAGGAAAAATTGGTTCAAAAAATTAAAAAGAAAGAAAAAATAATCATTAACTGTTTCTTTCAATCAGCAGTACAATTATCCAAAGCTATTCTGTGTAGATAGATAGATAGATAGATAGATAGATAGATAGATATAATTTCCCTTCTTTCTTTTCTCCTTTCCCTTATCCTAGTTGCTTCTTCCCTTGAAAAGCTTCTTACCCTTTCACAGTATCTATTGTATCTTTCAGATTTTATTTACTTTTTCATGTTCTTATACTAGGGAAATAATATGATGTTCACACACATGGGTCTGGTGTATTTCACTTACAAGTATGGTCTCTAGTTGCACCCATTTATGTGTAAAAGCCTCAAGTTTATCATTTTTTATAGCTGAGTAATATTCCACTATGTAAAAATACCACATCTTTTTTTATCCATTCCTCAGTTGATCGACCCTTGGGTTGTTTCTGAGATTTAGTTATGACAAACTGTGCTGCTATAAGCATGGTTTCACATATATCACTGTAGCATGATGTTTTCAGTTCTTCTGGAAAAATACCCAGGAGGTGTAGAGCTGGGTTGAATGTCACCTCTACTTCTAGTTTTTTGAGGAATCTACACACTAATTTTCATAGCGATTGTACCAGTCTGCACTCCCACCAACAGTGAAGGATTCCTTTTTTGCTACAACCCACCAGCATTTGCTATTGGTTGTCTTCTTAATGGTAGCCATTCTTTGGGTAAGATAGAATCTTGGCGTTGTTTTAATTTACATTTCTCCAAAGTCTAGTGATGTTGAGTAGTTTTCTACATATTTATTTGCCATTTGTATTTCTTTATCTGAGAAGTGTGTATTCATCTCAGATGGCCATTTTGGATTGGGTCTTTGAATACTTATGGCCTGATTTTTGTGAAGAGAACTTTATCCTTTGTCCAGGAATAGCACTTCTGGAAAGAAGAAATCACCTTCCACATCTTTTTTCCAAGATTCATAGATCAAAATTTATGACAGGTATCTTAAGGGTAAAAATATCTTCTTTGTTTTATCTTTTAATAATGAAGCCAACTTTGTGTTTATAAGCAAGCCATATACCTAAGTAACAGAGACCAACAATTAACTGCTACCCTTTAAGTGATTGGAAATGAAAAAAATCCACATTTTAAAACAATATCTACTAGGAAAAAATTATTGTTTGGAAAGAATTATGCATCTATTATAAACTATACTTTTAAAACGTATTTTATGATATGAGAAAAAGATAATTCATCTTGTGAAATGAAAAAGCTGAATAAAACTACATATGTATATCACAGTTTCATAAATGCTTATGTCAACAACGCCTAAGCATGGAGAAATCATGGATGAATTTTATTTTCTACTTATGTTTTTGTCTTTTTCTTTTTTTCATTCTTTTTTTTGTACAGGGTCTCACTACTGACTCATAGTGATCCTCCTGCTTGTACCTCCCAGGTTCTGGGATTACAGGTGTTCATGTGCTTTTAATTTACAAATTGTTCTATAGTAAGTGTTAGTTTTCTAATCAAATGAAAAGAAGTACATGTTATTTATAAGGTGAAAAAAGATCAGACTGTACATTGCTTATTTTTAAATGTACCTAGATGAACTTAGGTAGACATTTTTCCTTTCACTTTCGCCAATGTATTATTCAAAATTCTTTAAAATGTACTCATAAATACTAAAGGAAGCTCTTGTCATTGCTGATACTCAAAAGACCTCACTAGAAAGTATTTAGTATAGAAGAATGAACTTGTATATAAATTTGCTGTGCCAGATGGGGACCCTGAACACAGAAAATAACACAGAGAAAATATGTTGGTAAATGTGTAAACATTGACTCCTCCAGAGGAAGTTAAACTGTGGTTTGTCATCTTCAGGTCCTCTGCAATAGTAAAATGCTCTGCCCGGAGAGGAACTTCAGAAACACAAGTTAAAGGAGCATATAAAACAATCGTAGCCTTTTTTTCTCTGTCTTAGCTTGGTTTATGCACTTTTTTTCCAGCTTACACATCTATCCCTAAGTTCGTTGGCCAACCATGGAAAATGTGGAGTCTCCCCTTTTGACCACTCACTGCGTTCATCAGAGCAACATATTTCTATTGCGTTTGGCTTCATACATATTGTGTATCACCTTGGATATCCCCAGAGTCATTCCCTATATGTTGGTTTCTGTTCCGAACAGCAGAGGCAGGCTCAGGCCCCACACACTTTCTTGCTTTCCTTGCCATCTCCTACTCAATTCCCAAAGCAATTGAAAAAACACAAGCGTTAGATGAAGACTGTATATGTATGAGACCATACAGCCGAGCCACAGGAGAGGGATGAAAGGAGAGAAAGCCTAGCCCCACAGAGTGCTTCCAGCCCACTCTTCTTGGTCTACAATGCCTAATGGAGCCCAGCACTTGAATAACACTTCCACTTTTCAATTTTATTCTCATTTACTTAGTCATCATCACCACACCCTGATGTTAATGCCAAGAGAAAGTGTTGGTAAGAGAACACAACATCACCAAATGTTCAGTAAGAACAAGCCATTTCCTCTACTGCGGCATGGAAGTGGCCCAGCCCATCACCAAGTCAGTCTCTCTGGCTTACCCTTATGCTGACATAAACAGGGGACATATTCTTTTATTTTTCTGTTTGCCTTAATGCAGAAATATTCAGGGCCAACTACTCTGTGTTGTTTAAAATGTGTCATCTTAGGGCAGGTGAGATGGCTCAATAAACCAAGCACAGGGCAAGCACAAGGTTCAATCCCTAGCACCATATGCCATGCTGACCCTGTTCCAGGGTGTGCTGAGCTGTAGATCAAGTCCAGGAGTGGTGGCAAGTGCCTATAGTGAGACCCTGCACAAAACAGAAAGAAAGAAAGAAAGAAAGAAAGAAAGAAAGAAAGAAAGAAAGAAAGAAAGAAAGAAAGAAAGAAAGAAAGAAAGAAATGATGTCATCTGCTAGATCTCTATCCTTTAAAGTCACTCTTGAGGATTTTTATTTTTCAATTTAAAATTAACAGGAGGGGAAGAAGAAAACTTTTAACAAAGATTAGTTGGCCAGTCTTTGGACTATATGATGGCTTTAGAAGAGAAAATGGAGAGGGAAAAGGGCACAAACACAGATACCTGAGACCAGGATCGTATCTAGGGAGGACTTAAGCTCTGACAACCATGGGTGGGAAGGCACTACCTACAGTTGAGAAGAATCAAGGCAATGTTTGAAGGCAGTCAGATCAGGAGAGGTGAGCTATAGCCATATGTATCAGTCCTGCCAATTCCGCAATTGTACCTTTAAAAACTTAGGCTGGAAAAAAAAAAAAAAAACAAAAAAAAACTTAGGCTGGAGATGTAGCACGGTGGCACAAGAACCTGTCTTGCAAGTACAAGGTCCTGAGTTTAATTCCTGGTATACAAACAAACAAAACCCTGCATTGAAGACAACAATGTCCAGAGTAACAACCAGTGTTGAATACCTATCATCTTTTTTTGAAAAAATTGTGTATCATTTCTAATGTCTTATCTATTACTTTTCTAGTTTCTTCAAAATAAATTTTAGAAGGGCCAGACAAACAGCTCAGCATATTAAAGTGCTTACAAGCAGACCCAGGGGCCAGGTGTTTGATACCAAGGTCTGCAGTGCCAGCCCTGCCCCCAGGGGCACACTGAGACAGCAATTGAGACTGGGTGTACTGACATGCACCTGTAATCTCAGCTCTTGGGAGGCTGTAAACAGACAGATCACTATGAGTCTGATCTAGTAGTGAGACCCTGAACACCCTGTAGACCTTTCCCAAAAATAATATAAATTTTTAAAAATTAAATAAAGAATAACTACATAAGGAATAAAGTAATGCTGCAGTGGCACTCAGACATATGAGAAACTTTGTCTATCAAATAAAAGACTAAATGGAAAAACATTCATTTGAAGATGGATGAGAGAAACAATGAAATAGCTAAGGAATGCTTAAATAGCTGTCTAAAAGATGAAAAACTTTCTGAATCAATAAGAGACAAAATGAAAAAGATTATATATATATATGTGTGTGTGTGTGTGTGTGTGTGTGTGTGCATCTTTTTTGCAATAAAGGAAGAATTATATTTATTGTAATGAGGTTTTTTACTTGAATGCATCAAAATAGAAAATATGAAGCTATGTATGTGTCTATGGCTTCGGTATTCCACTCGATGATGTGTTATTCAGAGAAGATCCAGGAACATTACATCAAAAAGATCTCACTCTAGAGGCATCTCTGCCAAGAATTCAACTAACTGAAAATTGGTCAGCACTTTAAACTTCAGAATTAGTATAACATGTTGGAAATAAGTTTTCAACTAGCAAGTTAGTGGCTAATTCAAATGCTGAAGGTTACAAATAGTCTGAGATAGTTAAAATTAAGCATACTCAAAATGTGTGCACTGATTGAAATATTTTGAGGATATTCTGCTATTCTGTGTCCATAGTATGTATAATTTTCTGTTGAGCCCCATTTGGGGATAACATCCCTGGCTTTATCCCTGAACAGCCTGTGTCCAATCAGTGGAAGAGGATTTCTGTTTGTCTGGTGCAACTATACAGGTAACAGTGTTCAGTCAATGAATACTGTCCTATCTTCTTTGAGTAAACTGCATATGTATAGTTGGAATAATTCAAATTCATATGCTTTAAGAGATCACTGAGATTTTATGTTAGTTTATTATTTAATCTTGATTTAGTAAGTGTCCATGTGGAACCCCCCAAAAAATTATAGTACAGTATGCCCACTTACTGGTGGAAAATAGCTTCCAAGACCAGCAGAGCAAGCCTAAAATTGAGTATAACACCAACCTCTATTCATACCACTTGATATATGCATATGTATATGTAATCGTCTCATTTATAAATTAGGCATAATAAGAGATTAACAACATGACTGATAATAAAGTAAAATAATTGTAACAGTATGCTGCAATAAAATTGCAATCACCATACTTGTACATCAGGCCTTACTAAATAAAATAAGGACTGTCTAAACACAAGCACTGCGATACTGCAACATGCTGTGGCTAAGAGACCTATTAAGTGACTAATAGGCAAGTAGTATGTACCATGTGATTGTGCTGGACACATGTATGACTCATATCCTGGGTAGGAATGAGCAATATAACATGAGTTTTTATCACACTATTCAGAATAGAACTTATGATGTCTTTTTTTATTTCATTCATATTTTCAGACTGCTGTTGACTGCAAATAACTGAAATAGTAGAAAGCAAAACTTTGGATTAAAAAAAAAAAAACCCTTGCATTGAGCGGGAGTGGGGCAGGACACAACTACCGTTGGACATACATACAAAAGCAAAAATATCAATAGCAGAAAATACCATCACAAGACACACACTGCAACAAGATCATGAAAAACAGTATAAACACAATTTAGAAGCTTCCTTGAATGCACTCCCAATCACCACCTCCAACCTTTCCTTTCAAAAAGATACCTTGTTTTGACTTCCAATGCTTTAGCCTACCTATACCCATTAAATTTCATTTGGTGGAATCATATAGAACATGCTATTGCATGTTGTTTTCTTTCTCAAATTGAGTTTGCAGAGTCTATTCATGTTTCTTGCTGCAACTCTAGTTTGTTTTCATTGCCACATGGTATTTCAATGAATATTCCATGGTTTATTTGATGAACCTATGATGGACAGACATTTAAGTTGTTTCTAGTCAGGAGAAAGTTTCACAAGGAATATCTCTGAGGGCATTCTGCACATGCATGTCCAAGCAATTCTGTGGTACATGTCTAGGAGTGGAATTGTTGGGTATAAGCACATGCTGTTTTATACATGATACTGCTAAATCATTTTCCAGAGGAGCTGTTCCTCTTACACACCCACCAGTGGAATATGAGAATTCCAGTTGCTCCACATCCTTGCCAATATTTGAATTATCTGTCTTAAATTTTAGCTATTCTAGTGGGTGTGTAGCACTATCTCATTGTGGTTTTAATTTGCATTTCCCTGATGACTAACGCAGAGCTTTTGGTGTTCTGCTGTTTTAAAGCATCTTTGTATGTCTGTTTCATTGCAATTCACTTCTCAGCCACATTTAGACTCAGAATCAACAGTCATTTATTAAGTCTTCACTGTGAGTCAGAGTCTACATGAATTTAGTGCTTCCATGAGCTGAATGCTTCCATGTAATGTTAAGAGATTCTGTTTTGGACTGGATGATCTCTGACAAGTCCTGCTAATTTAACTCTAGGATACGTTATCACTGACACTCAGAGAGCACTTCTGAGTGAAGAATGTCCCAGCAGAGTGGGGACCAGCAGGCAGAAAAGGGATTGAGTGCAAAGAATAAAAACTAGCTGGACTGTCAGACTTCCCTTCTTCAAAAGAATTAGTGACCATTTATACAATTAAGTAAACCATCAGCCATAAAATACCATGATGGTTAATAGTGATACAGATAACTAGTCTTTATGAGTAACAAAAAGGTCAACTGGTGTTAGAGGGTGATGTGAAATAAAAATCTTTCTCTGAGTGACTCCTAAAACAGGCTCCCAAAAAATATGGATGAACCTTTGGTAACATGAGGAAGACAGTTTTGTCCAGAGGTGGCAAGAGAGCTCGAGGAGGTTCTTTCTGTTTTAGCAAAGAGATTCTGACTTACCTTCCTGTACTTCTCAGCGAAAAGGTGGAGCAGGTCGACCTTCCCTTGCTGCTCCAGGTTGTTTAGGGTATATGAATATCCCCACATAATAGGGTCTGATATATATCAGAGAACTAGAAAGGGTAATATATCACATGCTGAAAAGCAATACTGAGCATTTACTCATATCCTCATTTAGCAGATTCCCTGTTGAAATCTCACTGAATGGGAACCTCTAAGGCAGTGGTGGCAAACATATGGCATGTGTGGCACAGTGGGCACCCAGATCCCTCTCTGTTGGTATGTCTCCCCAGCAGCAGAGTACTGAATAGATAGCAGTTCTTTTTTTCTCCTAAATTAAAACCTCAGTATTCAGGTTTAATGCAATGTTGGAACTTTCTGATGAATAAATGGGCTTGGGATTGCAATGTGTAAACTCAGTGTCTAAAATGTTTGCCATCTCTGCTCTATAGGATAGACAGAGCAGAGTCAAGAACAGTGTTAAATAAGCAGCGGCCAGGGGCTGGGAAGATAGCTCAGTAGAATAAGCACTTGCCTGGCAGACACAAGGGCTTGAGTTCAATCCCTGGTTCTGCAATAAATAAATAAACAAACAAACAGCAGCCACATTTAAGAAGAAGAAAAAGGAATCTGGGCTAGGCCAGGGGGTAGATGAAAGTGAAGAAAATAATCTTAATCATTTCCTAATTTTTGCTAAAAGTCAATTGCAACCTAAAGACTGTGAATTCCCTTAGTAGCCAAAGCCACATCTGAACCTTCCAGAAGTAGTGCATTGGCCTCCTTTGTTACCTATTCAGATTACCACAGAGTACACCTGAGGTGCAGTCCCTGTATTAGTCAACTTTGCATCAACAGACAGAAAATACTGATGCACACTACTTACAAAATTTACTTAGCCCACAGTTTTGGAGGTTTGAATCCAAATGGCATTATGCTTCAGTAAGGGCTGCAGCATAGCAGGGTGTTGGCTCATAGCACAAATAACAACGGTGGGAGCAGATGCAGGACCAAGCAATTATATCTCAAGCCAAGAGCAAAGAGAATGGGACAACCACTACCAACTCTCTCACAAGAACTGCCACAGTAATGTGAGAACCACCTTAAACACCCAGTGACCAAAGACCCCATTTCTTAAAGTCACATCACTCTCTACTATTGTACCACCCTGGAGACTAAGCCTTTAACACACAAACCTTTGGGGGGGATGCAATTAGACCAGAACTTCAACCACAGCAGGCACAGTGTCACTGTGTGCAGTTCACAACTTGTACTGTTTGCAGCAGCTGACAATGCCTTCCTTATCCAGACAAATACATATAACCCAGTCTGCTTGAAGAGCAAAGTTCGTTTCTCTTTTTCCTTCCCTAATCACCACAGGAGATATGAGAAACTGAATTTTGAGACAGAAGTAAGAAAACGAGTAGACTTGGAAGAATCATAAAAGATACAAAATGGTAGAGTGGAATGAACTAAAAATTGAAGATTGAGCTATTACCTTCAATTGCTCTAATATAAGATGATTAAAAAATACAGTATGTGTTTCACATTTTTTAAATATATTACAGTAAAAGACACATTGCCGTTAATTTTTCCCCCAAATACTTTCCCAGGCTTCACACACACTTTTCTTATAATCTTGTCACTTTGTAAAGCAGTTCTGGAAGTCCTCTTTTCATGAGTGTCTTTACTACAAGTTGTGATCAAAAGTACAGTGAACACTGCTGCCTGGTGCTATCCATCAGGAAGACAGGCATATAAAGTCATTGCAGTGTTTTCTCACACACCTTATTCACGGGTACCACTCAGTGACTTTGGGCTCTTCCCCCACATCAAAATGATCACTAAAGGTAAAATTTTTAATAAAAAATTGTATTTACTTAGAAATATTCAGAATGTCAACAAATTAGCTTCAACCTTTTTTTTTGCAATTACAGAGCAGCATTCAGTTAACAGAACAACAATTACTTCATATAAGCTGCATCAGAGACAAATGAACAACTACCATCTCATATATAATTAATTTGTGCTGTGCACCAACAAAAGCCTGCTTTAGATTTCCATGCCAATGTACAACTCCCATACTGTACCAAGCAAGATTAGTGACTATTGAAAATACTACCAGGACAGGGCTATCTACAGACATATTCAGTGGTGTGTTAACTATACAAAAAAAGACACTGTGAAGTTTAAAAACAAATCTTACACAGCCTTATGTTTCAATTTTTTTTTTCTTCAAAAGGAGCGAGTTGTAAAAAATAAAAATAAAAATAAAAAAAGGAGCGAGTTGTGAGCAGGGGGATTAAATGCTTTATAGACAAGAAAAAAGAACTGTGCTAGAACCAACTTATTCATCGTCCTCCTCCTCTTTTTTTGACAGTATAAAGGAATGTTTAATACACTTGTGAAAATATGTGAGTGTGAAGGTGTGTGTGGATTGTTTAAGGTAATGAATTATCATGTGTATGTTTTGGACAGTTGAAAATTGGAGTTCTGTTGGTGCTATTGTCTCCCTCCCTAGTGCCTTGTATCAGCCCTTAAAAAATACAAGCATAGGCAAGACACAATGTAATGAAAATAGAAATCTAGTTTGTAATGCTGGAATTTAACACTGAGGTACTCATTCTTGTTACCATAGATGTGTCCTCTAGACCATCATCCTACTCTTCATCCTCCTCATCCTCTTCATCTCCTTCTTCCTCCTCTTCATGCTCATCTTCCTCCCTGAGGTACTCATTCTTGTTACCATAGATGTGTCCTCTAGATCATCATCCTACTCTTCATCTTCCTCATCCTCTTCATCTTCTTCTTCCTCCTCTTCATCCTCATCCTCCTCATCCTCCTCCTCTTCTTTCTTTTTCTAGCTTTTTTCAGCCTTGACAATTCCCTTTTTTGCTGCATCAGGTTTTCCTTTAGCCTGGTAGGCAGCAATGTCCTTTTCATACTTTTCCTTCAGCTTAGCAGTCCTCTTCTCATATGGCTGATTGCTATCTGCTGCAGTATTATTCCATATTTCTCCAGGTTTCTCTGAGACATCACCAATGGAGAGGGCAGGACGTTCTCCTTTGATTTTTGAGCGATACTTAGAACAAAACAAGAAGAAGGCTGAAGGAGGCCTCTTGGACACATTGGGATCCTTGAACTTCTGTTTTGTTTCTCCTTCAGGAGGAATATAAGTCTTCATTTCTCTTTCATAATAAGCCTTGTCCACTTTTGCCATGTCTTCAAATTTTCCTCTTTCTTTAGCAGACACGGTCTTCTACCTCTCTGAGCACTTCTTAAGAAACTTTGAGAAGTTAACAGAAGCATCTGGGTGCTTCTTCTTGTGCTCCTCTGGGCAGGTTTACACAAAGAATGCATGTGATGACATCTTACCTTTTGACTTCTTTTTTAAATTACATTTAATAAATAACAATGTGACCATTTCAAAACATGTTAGTAGTACATTTCCAATATTTGATACAGTGCATATTATTGTCTTCCTAGTAGTTATACAGAGCACAAGGTGCAGACATGGCAATTTTTCTAATCATTATTGATACAAAACAATTTATTCTCATTGAACTAAGAGAAAGTAGTTATATACATAATCCAATATTCCATAATCACAATGGGTTATTGGTAAAACTGGCAATGTTGGAAGCTGTTGATTTAAGTCTTTTACAACTCAGCATACTAATCTAGCTTTATGTTTTATGTCTCATGGTTAAACTTTTCTGTTGGGTGGTCAAGGGCAAGTTAAAGCAAGACCTATATAACAAAACAGGTAACTTTTGTGTCTCCCAAGGTGTTTTAGTTACTATCCTGTTGTTGCTGGGACAAATACCAGACACATAAGCTTAGGGGAGGAAAGATTTATTTCCTTTCCTCACAGTTCCTGGAGGTTTCAAGACGCTGCCCCCGCTTTATAGGGATTGGAGGAGAAGCTGGGGCACTGCTGTGTCCCTGATAATCTGCTGCACGCTTCCCTGTGAAGCCGCCACCTGGTGGGGGGGGGAGGGGAGGAACACTCTGACAGTGTGTGCTGTCAGTTTAACCGGTAGCCCCTTTCTTGGCAACGCCCCCTCAAGGCCTGCCTCTCAGGCCAAGCGCTTGACAGCCCCGTGATTTACATGAGGCTTTGTGGGGAGGGACAACTAGATACAAACCACAACACAAGGTCAATCAGATCCCCTCAGGATTTACATTGAAACCATGTACAGTGCTTTGTAGAACTATTGTCAGTGTCAGCCATCTGGATGAGTCATGGCCATTGCTTGACCGATTTGCTCTCTGTGAAAGCCTGAGAGAATGTTTTCTCTCTACATGACTTCCTTAGGTACACTGTATATCTTCAATCCCTTTCCTCTGTAGCCCCATAATCTTCCTGAACAGAAAATTTGGGAAACCACTGAGTTATAGGCTATTATAGCACAGATTCTCTTATGTCCTGAATCCTCACTGACCTTGAAGGGCTAGGGCCAAAATATTGGCTATCCTTGTAGCCTTTTTTTTTTCCTCTAATTTTTGGCCTGAAAACTCATATTCTTAACCCTCTAGAAGAAAAATTTAGTGATACTGTTATTCAATAACATAGGTACTTGAGCTTAACATTGCTGTCTTTCTGAGTATCAAATATCTTAGACTTAACTTGGAATTGGTATTATCTATCGATCATTGATATTCTAATAAATTTCTATAGAATGTGATAAAAGCAGCTACACATTTTTACACAGGAATTTAGAAATCTAAGCATATACAAAATTGTAGCCTGTCAATCCTTTGGTATTTTTCTTTGTCTTTTATTCTCATTTAATGCCATTTTTGTTTTCTTGTAAACCAACCATTTACTTGAGAGAGTGTAGCAGTAACTAATATTACATTAGAAGCAGCACACATCTAAAACCTCTTGACTTCTTAGGATCTCCTTTGCCCATGTTTACTTGTTTTCCTCAGTGAGGTATAGAGGCACCCAGTATGCACCCAGCTCCCACTTGTCCTGGTGCTGTCTCTATGGAAACCAACACACTGCAATGGCTGTCCAGGTGAATGTTTTGGATGAATTTAGGAAATCAAGGCAGCCATGACAGTTCAACTACAGACACTCACAAAGGACAACTTCCAGAACTGCTTCTGAAAGTGACAAGAAAGATAGGATCAGAACATTTGAGGTGAGGGCAAGTATTTTGAGGAAGAGTAATGGCAATGTGTCTTTTTTTTTTTGTTTTGTTTTGTCTTTTTGAGACAGGGTCTCACTATGCAGTTCAGGCTGGCCTTGAATTCACTTTTGTAACCCAGGCTGGTCTTGAACTTGCACCGATCCTCCTGCCTCAGCCTCCCAAGTGCTGGGATTACAGGCGTGCGCCACCACGCCCAGCTAGCAATGTGTCTTTTAAAGTAACACTTTTTTTTAATTTTAAACATTCATTGTATCTTCTGATCACATTTATATATGACCTTGAACAAATGACTCTTGCTCTGTTATCTCAATTACCTCATATATAAAATGAAGGGATTGAACTCTGATTTGAAAATAAAGTATTTCTTTAACTTTTTTTTTCTTTTTTATTGTTTAAATTTAACACGGGTTATATTACATATTTTCATCATCAGATCAGTTTAGATTAATACATATAGGTATATAAGATTGATCAAACAATTAAACATTAACCATATTTCTTTAACTTTAACTGGCACAATTTTGCCTGTAGATTTTAGAAGAGGTTAGAAATGTAGCAGAGGAAGCTTGGTACTGTTCTGTTTCCTCAGACACTTGGTTATCTGTCCCTAACTTCTCTTGCTCTGTGCTTCTGTCTGGATTTGGCCAGTCAGAGACACATGAAGAAAAACTGAGGACCAAGAGAGGAGGAGACAGAACAGATGTTATGTTTCTAATATTTGTGTTGCCTCTAAAGTTCATTTGTCAGGCCAGCAAGATGGCTCAGCAGTCTAAAGTACCTGCCTGCTTAGGAAAGTATAGGCAACTGCAGAGACTGCGATTCAATCCCTGGCACCACATGTTGCACCAGCCCCACGCCCAGGGTAGGCTGATCTGACCATAACACAAATAAATAAATCATTTGAAAAAAATAAGATAAATTTTAAAAAACAAAGTTCATTTGTCAAATCTGTGTGCGTGTGTGTGTGTGTGTGTGGTACCAGGTATCAAACTTAAGACCTTCTGCTTGCCAGGCAGGCTCTTATGCCACTGAGCCATCTTCTCATTTGTCAACTCCTAATCTCTTAACATGATAGCATTAGGTAGTAAGCCTATAAAATGTAAGGAAGACATGAGGCCATACTACCTTGTGCCATATGAGGACCCAGTATTCAGATATCTTCCTGGAATTAAATCACTAAACCAACAATACTTTGATATTGAACTACCAGCTTCCAAAACTGAAAGCTAATAAATTTCTGTTCCTTATGAAGTTACCCAATCCTGGGTATTCCATCACAGAAGCACAAATAGACCAACACAGTAAGAAATCTCTCCTCTGTTTCCTCCCTGCTTTGGTGCCCTGAATCAACAAGTCTATAGGGCATCTTTCTTCTGGCTTAATATCTTTGCTCCTCTTGTCACCTTGTCCTACTAACAGGAATGGTTTCCCACTGCTGCTTATCCTTGGATACTTCAGCATCCTTGCTAACTCCCATAACTAGGCCCTCATTCTGTAAATAGTACAGATGTGAGACCAACTCAAGTGTCCATCAACAAATAAATGGATAAAGAAAATGAAATATGCACACAATGGAATACTATTTCACCTCTAAAAATCATGAAATCCTGTCATTTATAACAATATATATGAACATAGAAGATACCATGGAAATGAGCCCAGCACTGAAAAATAAATACTGCATGATTTCAGTTATAAGTACACTATAAAAGAGTTGCTCTCATAGAAGCCAAGAGTAGACTGGTGGTTACCAGAGGCTAGGAAAGAGGAAAGTGTCAGTGAGTATGATGTTGTAAGTAGGTAGCAGTAATAAATTCTGTTGTTCTATTACACAGTTGAGTGACTACAATATATAATATATATTTCAAAAACATGATTATTAATGTTTTCATCACAAAGAGATGAATATATGCAAATTTCTTGATTTGATCACATTATATACAAGTATCAAATTGTAATACTGTAGCTCATAAATATGTGCAACCACTATCAATCAAAGTTAAATTTAACCTTTTCCTTTCGGCCGGAACTGCCATCTTCCAGTAATTTGTCAAAATGACTAACACAAAGGGCAAGAGGAGGGGAACCCGTTATATGTTCTCCAGGCCCTTTAGAAAACATGGGGTGGTTCCTTTGGCCACATACATGCGAATCTACAAAAATTGTGACATTGTAGACATCAAGGGAATGGGCACTGTGCAAAAAGGAATGCCTCACAAATGTTACCATGGCAAAACAGGAAGAGTCTACAACATTACCCAGCACGCTGTTGGCATTGTTGTAAACAAGCAAGTTAAGGGCAAGATACTTGCCAAGAGGATTAATGTATGTATTGAGCATATTAAACATTCAAAAAGTCATGATAGCTTCCTGAAACGTGTCAAGGAAAATGATCAGAAAAAGAAAGAAGCCAAAGAGAAAGGTACTTGGGTTCAACTGAAGCGCCAGCCTGCCCCTCCCAGAGAAGTGCACTTTGTGAAGACCAATGGGAAGGAACCTGAGTTGTTGGAACCTATTCCCTATGAATTCATGGCATAAACTGGGATGTAGTTGTGCCATTCACCACCTAATTGACAGCTTAAGTGTTCTAGATCCTGTATAA
>PVJA010009295.1:0-61170 GCA_004027025.1 Myocastor coypus
TATGCAATATGTCAACTTTCAAAGAAAAAAAGGGGGAAAAGAAAAAAAAAGTAATGTGGATTTAGAAAGGTTAATGTTTAGTTGTTTGATCAATCTTATATACCTATATGTATTAATCTAAACTGATCCGATGATGAAAATATGTAATATAACCATTGTTAAATTTAAACAATAAAAGAATTGAAAAAAAATAAATAAAATTCAAAGACCTAATCCAAAAATGGGCAGCTGAGATGAATATACACTTTTCAAAGTTCCATTCTAGCCCGTTATTCTTCTCCTTGATAGTTTTCTAGAAGAACTGAATTCATCATATTCCAGTGGTATATGTCCACCTATGTTTTCAGCAGTGCAATTTGTCATAGCTCAATCTTGGAAGCAACCCTAATGTCCTTCAGCTGAGGAATGGATAAAAATATGGAGTGTATTTACACAACAAAGTATTATTCCACTATAAAAATGATAATAAACTTGAAGGTTTTAATATGTATATGGATACATTTAGAGACCATACTTATAAGTAAAATAAATTAGAGCATCATGTGCAGACACCATATTGTCTCACTACTGTAGAACTTGACAGAGTAAATAAAGTCTGAAAGTTCCAATAAATACTGTGAAAGGACAAGTATATGTTCTTAGCAAAGGAAATGAGAGAGAGAGAGACAGAGAGAGAGAGAGAAAGAGAGAGAGAGAATTTAACTTGTGAGCATATTTATCA
The DNA here is from genome assembly GCA_004027025.1 of Myocastor coypus. Classification (NCBI taxonomy): domain Eukaryota; kingdom Metazoa; phylum Chordata; class Mammalia; order Rodentia; family Myocastoridae; genus Myocastor; species Myocastor coypus. Next base: position 722 of record PVJA010009295.1, read on the forward strand.
AAATAAGCCAATAGAAAAGAATAGAAATGTAAGTTTCAGAAATAATAATAGTGGAATGCAATTAGAAAACACAAAAAGCATCAGATTCAATGAAGAAGTATGATACATCTGGGACAGACAGAAAAATGGAAGGTTGATAGAAGCTCTAGATAGTATTGGAGATTAGAAACAAGAAAGCTTAGGGAGACTATTTAAGCACAAGTGATTTCTTAGAAATATAGAGTGTAGTAAACATTATTAAAATACGTTTAGGAGATTGTTAGAGGTTGCAAAGAAATAGCAAAGGGGAATAAGCTTGAATGTTGGAGTCTAGCTTTCTTCTGTGAAGTAATAGATAAACTATCAGGACTTTCTAACTTTACCTACTGACGATGAGTGAAACAGAAGAAGAGCATCTTGCTTCTATGGTCTCCCTAAAAAGTGATACCTCCAGTCTAAGTATGAAAATTCATAAGACAAACTCGGGAGAAAGACATTATACAGGCCACCTCATCACATCTCTTAGGACTGTAGTGTCATTAATAAGAAAGCAAAGGCACAGAAACTGTCAGGTCAAAGAGAATTGGGAGGCATGATGACTAAATGTGCTCCCCTGGATTGGCTTTTGGAACAGAAAGAGTGATTGTTAGTGGAAGAGTGTGACATCAAATAAAGATTGGAATTGAGTTAATTAAAATAATTGATAATTCCTAAACTCTCTTTTGCCTGGTGGCTATAAGACTAACCAGCTATTATCCAATTGCTTTGGAACTGTACCCATATTGGTTACAAAGTGCCATAAACACAGGAGGAAAGGTGTTATTAAATAAGGTGGAAGGCTTTAATCTACTGCTGCTCTCACGACTTCCTGTAGTTGTTTGTTCTGGGGCTGTAGTGGATAGTTAGCCAGAAGTAGCCCTTTGAGCACATACTGTGTTAGTGAAAGTATGTTCTCTCCTGTTGTTTTCCCAGACCAGAGCTCAAGTCTGTCTGCAATAAGTACAGCCATAGGGAGCCGTCAGGACTTCATTCCCTTGCAGCCCTGTGTGGTGTTTTGTGTGTTTGGGGCTCCTATATGCCATAAGACACACATAGCTATTCCTACGGTGATGGTCCTGGTAACAGGGATGGCTCATAGGATTTTCCTGGCCCGTTTCTTTGCTTACACACACACACACACACACACACACACACACACACACAGAGAGAGAGAGAGAGAGAGAGAGAGAGAGAGAGAGAGTTTATAGAGCCCCAATGTGAAGTCATGCTGGCTCTGATTCATGACATTTTCCTAAGACTTTATAACATCTCTTTTTTTTAAATAAGCAATTTCAGGTCAGGTAAAAATTTGAGTAAATCATGCCTGGCTCTTGTCCCAGATGTATGAATTTCTATTCAGTCCCCTTTCTCCCCTTTTGTGGCTCTGGGACAATAAAAATAAGCAGGCCCTCCACGCTGGAGCCTTTTGACTATGCTAAATATATACATGGTACACAGGGAAGGGAGCCGTCATTCTGTACCTTGGTCATGACCGACCTGAGCGTTTTCTCTAGCAATTATCTGAAATGGAGCAATAACATGGAATAATGATTCTGGCACACTTAAGGCCCTGGGAGGATCAAAGAAGCTGATGTGGCAGTTAAAGAAACAGAGAGGAAGTGAGCTATTCTGCACTGCCAACACCAACACTAACACAGCCCTGCATGGAAAGTCTTGGACAGCACAGGTGCCAAGTGTCTGCCTGTATTTTCTTTAAGGGGCCAGCCCAGAGTAGGTCAGAGAATTACAACTCTTATCAAGCAGACACTGTGGCTGTCTTCAAGGACAGCTAAAGTCTCACTCACTGCTAAAAAGTGCAACACATGCGGACTTAGCAAGAAAAGCCATGTATATTTTCATTAACTGGGAAAGTTGTGCACCCATGAGGTTTAATTTATTTGGAATATGCAGGATAAGGTGGGGAAAAAATGAAATGTTTGCGAAGAAATTAAGAGCTAGTGCTCTGGAAACAGACTACCTGCAATGCAGCCCTGGCTTCCACTTCCCATCTGGTGCGACAAAAGCAAATCTAACGTCAGTTCTTCATCAGTGGAGTGAGAATAATCATACCTATATCACAGGTTGCCCTGGTGATTAACATATATGGAATAATCAGAACCTGCCCAGTGCACAATATTCCTCAATAAACATTAGCTGCTGTTATAATTTTTCCTTTTAACTATCTTAATTCAGGAAAGAAAATGCTCAAATTTTGTAAGATTTTGTGACCTGCTTTTTCAGACTAGTTGTTCTTCAAATATTCATGGAGGATTTAAAATGTCCTAGGCATGGTATGAAGCACTATGGTATATAACTCAGGCTCTAATAAACAGATTCAGTTCTTTGCCATCAAAAGTTTCTATCCTGGCTAGGTATAGTAGTATGTACCTATGGTCCCACCACTTGGGAAAGTTGAGGAAGATCATAAAATTCAGTTCAACTCTGGCAATTTAGCAAGACCCTCTAATGAAACTAATTCTCAAAAAAAAAAAAAAAAAAAAGGGGGCTGGGGAGATAGCTCCGAGGCACAAGTGCCTGCTGGGCAAGTGCAAGGTCATGAGTTTGAACCCTGGTCCCACAAAAAAAAAAAAAAAAAAAAAAAAAAAAAAAAGTAGTATCACCAGCTCAGTGCTAAGATCTTCAGAATTGTTATTCTAATGAAGGACTAGCCTATTGAATGATGGAATATTTTCTCTCCCCTGAAATAGCACTGCTACAAAATGCTTTAAAATTTTAGAAGAACAAAAGTGAACCATTTAGAAAACAAAGCAGAGGAGATGGTATTTAGCCAGAACTTGGAAGAGTTATTTTTTTAACTTTAGAAATCAGTGCCAGTGTAAGCAGGGAAAGAGGACAAAGGACCCAAGACAGATGGAATGACGTAAGGAAGTTGCTGAAACGCCCCTTGCAATATAGAAGTCTGCATCCAAAAACTTAAAGCAGGGGTCTTGGTAGAGTGATGTGCACAAGAGTAGAAGGGACTGCTGATGGTAGCTTAGGAGTGAACTTGGCTGAAGGCGTTGCATTCTCTTCTAATTAAGATAGTAACCCTATCTCAGAAGAAACTGGTGACAGGAATTGAGTACTCTAGTAACTGATTCTGAGAAAAAAAAGTCCTGTCATATTGTCAGCCCTTCATGCCTGACACAAGAAGCTATTTTCATTGTTTGTCATTCTATACAGCATACAAGTATTAAATTTTTCTTAAATTTTAAAACTTTAACAATGTATCAAAATAAAACTGTAATTACTAAAAAGTTGTGAGCAGTGGTTTCTATGATTACAGACTACCTTTACCACAGATTTGGAAAACATGTTAAAACGAAGTTCAGTAATTTTCATAACAAATGGGATTTACCAACTGAAATTTCTGTTTTAAGAAGTCTTTTCAAATGCCATGAGCTGATTCCACAGCACTAGCAGTGGTTGGATCTGTGCCATGATATATAAAACATGTCTTATACAATATTTTTGCCAAAAGACTGTTATTTCACTCACACAGATGTATGAGAAGAAAGTAAACTAAAAATGTTCTCTGAAGTTAAATTTAAAACTTTACTCCAAATTTAAGTCACAAATTCTGCAATAGAATAATTTGCATAGGACCAGATATCATACATCCATATTATTTTCAGCATGCTGGAATTCTGAGCCCAATATAAAAGGTTTTTCTTAGGGCACCACAAGTGCCTGTCTGACAAGTACAGGGTCCTGTACACTAAATAAAGTTACACTCCACAGTTACACTAAATAAATAAATAAATAAATAAATAAATAAATAAATAAATAAATTTTCTTTCTTCTGATCCTCATTACATTTTCTTTTCTTCTTTCCTCTAGAGCCCTGTAACCACTTCTTTCTGTGTGATATCTTGTACCAGGGATTCCATATTACTGTCTACCAGTCCATAAGTTTCTGTTTTTCCTAATAAAAACACAGTCATTCAAGATGGAGAAGAGCCCAGAACCAAGCACCAAACAGTCACTTCATGAAGTTCTGGCATAAAAGTTCACAGGTGAACCAGACAAACACCACTTCACAGCTTCTTATGGAGCTCTGCACGATTTTCTTTTCTCCAGCAGTTCCTTTTTCACACACAGAACTCCCGGCAAGGAGAGGTTTGGGATGATGATGAAGACCTGCAGTGTCAATTAGGAATCCCGAGGACTCCCTTCTGGTTTTGATTCCTGTGTGGCCTGAAGTGGGCCAGCAACTCAGGCTATATAACCTTTGGCTTCTTAAATTAATGTTTTGCCAGTAATACTTGGCACAAGATGCAAGATAATTAAGGCCTAAAATTTGTGAAGCTGCCATAATTCAGTGAGACTTGGCTTGAGAAGGACTAGCACTCTAAAGAAACATTAGATGTTTCAAAGGAAGAATACGACATGGTAAGATTTACAGACTAGAAAGACCATTATTGTATTATTGCCAATTTATGAACCAGAACAGGAGTAGTGAAAGAAAGAGAAAGGAACGATCAGGCAAACAGTGATTTCATCCAAATTCCCTTCTATCCCTCATGTCTTCACTTGTTTGCTTGCTGAAGAAAGACCATTTTCATTTGCGCGAAGCTGAAGGAACGCCTATGTGAGAGGCAGGATGTGCTGAGCACTAGCACCTCAGCTTTGCACACACCTCACGGATTTCCCTGGGAGAGCCTTGGGCTGTGCCCAGGCTCTACCAAACTACTAAAGAAAGAGATAAGGGAAGGAGGGTCCAACCAGACCCAGCCCACCAGACTGAAAACAAGAGCTTGGAAATCAGGAGGCACACCGGAACCTTGTGCTTCTTCTCTTCATTGTTCCTGATATCAGATGGAAAAGAAGAAAACTCTCCGCTCTTGTGGTTGCTGTTCATTCCCACCTGGCAGCATCATTCTCCATTGCTGTAGAACTGCCTGCTCCCTCGTCTTAACTGAACTTGGCCCTGGGTTCTTCTATTTGCCTTTCATGGTGAGAAGTCTTGGGATGCTATAAAGCTATATGGATAGAAAAAGAATGCACTGTATTAAATCAGGAAGAAGAGGAGATTCCCAGAATTCACAGCTTGCCTGTCTGTGAAGCCTGGGCCACAAGAGTGCTTTTGAAATCATTGGGTGGGCCTTGTATCTGAGGAAACACAGAGGGCTCAGAACCTCCCAAGTGAGTCAAAGTACAATTTCCAGATAGTCTGGCAGAATAGGCTGGCTACACTAGCCACATGTGCTTGGAACTCTTTCTATCTGGCTGGACAATATGTGAGGTTAGCACAGAGAAAGACAAATCTTTTGGGAGCTAAAAGACATGTGCACATGCCAGTATTTTTGACAAATGCTCAGTTAATTGTTTTTTATGGTTCTTCTCCTGAGACACAAACTGTGAATACCAAACATCAAGAATGATCCCCTCCCACAACCTCATATCCCAAGGAAAACGTACAATTATACATATTTGGGCCAAGCCTCTACCCCACAGGAAATGGACAGCTCAGTCCCTGGGGATGGAAGAATGATGTAGGGCATGGGAAAACAGAACTTCTGAGTAAGGAGGAAGACAAACTCACATGTGTAAACCAGAGAGCTACATACATACTGAAGGTTCCAAGTTTCTTATAGGATATTAAGCAAAAGATGGTCAGAAGAGGGCTAGGTAAATTGATGAGAAATCCATAATGTTCTATAGCTGGTACATAACTTAGTACTTGGAAACCTCAACATTCCAGGATGTAGTTCAACTTGAAATCAGTTATTGGAAATAGCGGCATAGACAGAGGGCTCAAAACCAGTTTACACACATGGGGAGATAAAACGGGACTAAACTATCATCCATGATCTTTCTGCATATTTTCTTTTAAAACTAGACTCTCTACAATTTTATAGTTTTATAATTTTGCCTTTTTTAATTTGCTACTTTCATTACTTATGTTTAGCTCTTGACATTCATTCATCAAATATTTATTATTGTGCACGGTGTGGGATTACAGACACCTACATCCCCTGCTCTTGGGTTGGAAAGTATTAAAAGATGTGTTCCTCTGAATGAATACTAACTGGATCAGAATCTTCCCAGTGGCAGGGCTGATTTTGGAACAATAAACTCTAATGGCAAAGAACTCCAGTACCAACACTGCTCTAGGTTAGGTTTCAGTGGAAGTTATTTCAGTTTTCATTTAATTTTGCCTAAGTTTTTGAATCAACGGATTTATATATTAGCTACAAAACTTAATCTTTCTTTATATAGCGTTAATTCTTGTTAAGCAAAATTCTTAGTTACTTCCACCAAAGGTTAATTTTATTAACGATACCAATAATAATACATTAAACCAATTATTCAAAATCTGTAATTTACTTTTTTATTTGTGTTAGTATATGTTTGCAATGTGTAAGTCTGAAATCTAAGTAAATTACAATAAGAAAAGTAAAGTGCTAATTTACTGATTTAAAGACTGCTTATTTATTCTCTTCAGAATCCAAACGTTTTTCGAACAATGGAAACTTTCTTTTAAAAGTTGTAAGAGTTTTTTTTTCTTTTCTTTTCCTTCGTTTAAGACAGGGCATGAGGGTCTACTACATAGATTGGACTTATAGTGATCTTCCTGTTTTCAGCCTCTCAAAGTGCTGAAATTACAGGCATGCGCCACCATGCCCAGTCTCAAATCACCATTTTAGTGCACCCTGGGGACAGAGCCAGCAAGGCACGCCAGATCAAACCCTGGCTGCTGTGCTCTGCTGAAGCAGGCACTTTAGTCTGCTGAGCCCTCTTTTAAAAATTTAATTTAAATTTTATCAAAATCATAAATCTGAAAGATATATAATCAATAAATTGCTTATGAGTACCTGGAGAAGTCTGTAAGTAAACTCCAACAAAATGTCAACTGAGAAAACAAGTACAAGAAAATAAAATATCAACAATAGCAAAAATAAATCAGTAAATAAACCCAATAAAACAAAAACTCTGGTTAAAAAAGAAATTGTTCATCAGCAATCAAATGAGTCAGACAGAAACAGTATTGGAAAGATCGATCACACAAGGAAATTTAACAAACATGTTTAATATAAAAGGTAAAATAAAGTGAAATAAAGGCAAAGAAAAAAGTCTGAAAAGAAAAATAAAAGAAAAACTTTAGCTTTTCTGTTATGAATAAAAAAATAAAAATAGTTTATCTTGATCACATTGTCTTCCCTTAGGGGAAAAAAATGTTTTATTTTGTGTTTTGCTCTGTACCAGGAGATACCTGTGTGAGACAAAAATACTAATTAAAATAGTGTATTAGAAGAAAAGAACTCACCACAGCTCTCAAATAGTACAAGGTTGTTTGCATACAGAGTGTGTGTGCTTCAATCAGCAGTAGTAAAACAATCTGGTTTGTCTTATTCAAAAAAATTAAACCCTCAATGAAGCTTCTTTGAGACATGTGTCATGGGCTTTTTCTCACTGAATTCTTTCATATTAATAAGCTAAGTTGCTCTTCCTTTCATTCCTCTGGCCACAGGACACATGACATTCACCAAAGTCTCTACCACAGACATTCGCAGATGGTGCTAATAAAAAGAAGAAACCCAAACCAGAACTGGTGGTCCATATTGTGAGAGTCGCTAAATATCATCACAAAGCAATAATTACCCCACAGCATGCTTGGTGGCTCAACATTCTGAAATGCAAATGTCAAGGGCACAGTCTCAAGAATGTTGCTAATGGGAGCTCATGGTTTGTGTTGGGTGGTCTTGTGTTCTGCCTGGTGGTCCTGTTTCTTCCCATTATGACAGTACTAAGGATTTCTTGTAGTCTCTTGTCCTACACACCACTTATCTTCCTTTAATAATGCACAACAAGTCAAAAATGACAGACTACCCAGAAATGACACTGTGGTATTCCAGACATCTCTCTCTTGGTGGTGACAGTTTCAAATCAAACTGGTTTGGTGCTTAAGGCAAAGCACTTTTCTCAGCGGTGGTTCAAAATGCAGCCTTAGATCTGGAAAATCAAATCTAGGCTCTTGTTGCTCTTCCATCATTGCCTGTAATAAATATTAAACTTTTGGCCTACAGCAAGCAACTTATGATAGATGACACAGAATAGCACCCATCTCTCTCTTTTCTAGAAGCAAAGAGCTTCTCTTATGGTTAGAGAGATTTCACTATATTTTAATAAGCACAGGCAGATGATTTTACAGACTTTGTTGCCTCATTCATCCAGGATTTATTTCCCAAAGTCTCAAAAGAATAGCAGAAAAAAGGTTTATAGTGCCAAAGGATAATGATATAATTTCTGTTTGGGGGTTCAAAATGTCACAGTCCAAAGATTAATCCAAGGACCTACCCCAACTTTAACTCTGAAGAACATATTAGATCTTTAGCATAAGCTGAGCTATGTTTCTGTTTATAGGATGATCAGATCAAGAACGTAATCTCAGTAGCTTTTTGAGACCAGGAATTGAACTGAGTTTGGGGAATTCACTGTTATCCAAAGTAAACCTTTCCCACAAAGATCTTGGGCTCTCTGACCACCATTCATTAGCCATTTCACATTTGAACTTGCATCATGGCTAAATTTCTGTATCATTTCTTAAACAAAAACAAATATAATTCCTACTAGACCTTTTAAAGTCAAGAAAAAATGTTTCAAACAGGAATGTTACTTGCGCTGGCTATTCATCAGATCTTAAAGAAATAGAAAAGATAATCAAAACAGAATGAATGTTTAAATTTTAAAAAATTGTTACAGTAAAAGACAGACTGTAATTAATCCCTTTCAAACACTCTCCTCTTGTTTCAAATACATTTATCCCGTTGTCCTCCTTTGTGAATTTCTTTATGAGGTGTGTTTAAAAATATAGTGAATGCTGCTACCAAGTGCCATCAACAGAAAAGCAGGTCCATAATAATATTACACTGTGTCTTCCTCTGTCTCAGTCACCACATCTAGCAATTTGTGACTTCTGGTTCTTTTCTATAGTTAAAATAACCATGAAAGGGAAGCATTTCTAATTAATTCAGCATAGCAAGGCAACTATGACACATAACTGAACACAAAAGAGGACTTCCAGAGCATTACAGGTAGTGGTGAGAATGATAGGATATAACTTTGTGAAATCAGGGCCCAATAAAAGAATTCAATAAAAGAAAAAAAGCAGATGAAAAAAGAATAAAGTGTCACACGACAAAATGATCCCTTCTTGCTCCTGACTGAGCACTTCGGCAGCATTATACTAAATGCTAGAGGGCAAAGTCAAGTTAAACCAGAAGAAGGAGAGTCTGCCAGCACCAGCACTCCTACCATCACAATGATTCTTCTACACTTGGGGCCAAGTGATGAGGCCAAGTGACCATGGCCTGAAACTCCCTAATCCACAAACCAAAATAAATCTTTCTTCTTTAAGATGTCATTTCAAGTGCTAGTCATAGCCATGAAAAGTTGACTGCAGAGAGGTAGCTAAATTATAAAAAGCCTACCCAAGTGTGGTGGTGCATGCCTGTAATCCTAGCCCAGAGGCAGCTGAGTTAGGAAGATTTCCATAAGTCTGAGGCAAGCCTGGGTTACACAGTGAGTTTAAGTACAGGCTGAGCTAGTCAGACCATGTCTCAAAAGTAAATAAATAATAAATAAATAGAATTACATAAAGCCTAAAAACAATGCATTATAGATTTTATTCAGTAGTCTTGGAGGTTACTCAAAGTATGAGCATGGAAAATATATTTAGATATCATTTACTTTTTAATTAATTAATTTGCTATAGAGTCTTGCTATGCAACTCAGACTCATAGTGATCCTCCTGTCTCAGCCTCCCCAGTGCTGGGATTACAAGCTTACACCACCATGCCTGGTGTTGGTGGTGAGGACAGCTCACCCGGAATTCTGGGGCTGTCTTGGCATACAGTGCCAGGGATCAAACCCAGGTCCTTGAACTTGGCATGTAGGTGCTTAGACTGCTGAGATATCTTTCTAGCTCTAGATGTCATTTAAAATGTCAGTATAAATGTTATTAAACATCTCCACAAAGGATGTGATTGATAGAATATTATGATCCTAGTTTTGTTCATTAAGGCCATTGTAGTAAAATTCCACAGGGTAGGTAGCTACAAGTCAAAGATGCCCAAATCCCAGACCATGGACCCACATCAGTACCTGGCCTATTAGGAACCAGGCCACCCAAAAGGAACTGTATTTACATCCTCAGACCCCACAAACCCCTACTCATATTTCACCTGTGATATGTTTTTATTCAGATAAGCAGCAGCATTCGATTCTTATAGGACCACAGGCCCTACTATGAACTATGTTCACAGGGTCTATGTTTCATGACCCTCTGAATCACCACAAAGCTTCCTCCAACTCTCCACACTTACCCCATCAATAAAAAGGCTGTGTTCCACAAAATTGATCCCTAGTGCCCAAAAGGTTTGAGACTACATAAACTATATGTATTTTTCCCCTCCTAAGACTAGAGATTTGGAAGAATAAGAGCTTGGAACATCTTTGAGAACAGATTTTTTCAAAAATTTATTGCCTTCTTGAACCATTAAAACAGAAAAAATTGTTGACATAATGATTAAGTAAATTAAGCCAAGCATGGTGGTGTGTGCTTATAATTCCAGAACTTTGACAGTGAGCCAGTGGGATTGCATGCTCAAGTTGGTCCTGGACAACTTTTTAACTATGCGAGATTCTATGTCAAGATTTTAAAAGTTTAAAAGGTCTGAGGATATAGCTCAGTGAAAAGGCCTCATATTCAAACCCCAATTTTACAAAAAAGCAAATTGTATCAGAAGATGATAAATTGTATGAAATATATGAGGTAGATGAGATAAAAATAGAAGAACAGAGTCAGGGAGATCACAGAATGGAGTTAGATTTGAGTTGATTTGCAATTTTGGTAAGGTAATCAGAGTGAGCCTGGGTTGAAAATATACAATTTGAACAAAGCTATCAGGGAATAAAGTGAGTTACCTCTGTGAGCATTTCAGAGCAGATTGCCTCTGGTAGCACTACTGCTTCAAAGGCTACAAGGTAGGAATATTCTTGCTGTGATCTAGAAAAAACAAGACCAAGGTTGCTGGAGCAGTCGGGGGAGAAAACTAGGGGATGAGATAGAAGATTGAAGAGTGGGCAGACCATGAAGGGTCTTTCACTTTGAACACATCAGTTTTGCTATGAGTGACCGAGGGAGCTAACAGAGGATTCTTGGTCAAAGAGTGACATGATCTGACTTGCATTTTAAAAGCATCCCTCTGGGTCTGTGCTCAGAGTAGACTTTATGGAGCCAAGTGTGGGGGAGTCAGGAAAACCAGCTGGGAGGCAGTTGCAGTAACTCAAGTGAGAGTAGATCATGCCTTGGCTCAAATTAATAGTAATAAAGATAGTGAGAAGTGGTCTGGTTCTAAGTACACTCTAGCAGGAGTGCCAAAAGGATTTCATGGCAGATAAGTTATGTAAAGGGAGAAGAGAAGGATGACTCCAAATTGCTGATTCAAACAACCAGAAAGATAAAGCTGTTAAATTTGAGGTGAACATGTTTACAAAAATGGCAGGTTTGGGCATTTTATTAAGAGTTCAGTTTTGCACATATTCATATTTTGTACATATGAAGAGGATACATAGGCATTTAAAATTCAAGAAAGAGGGCAAGACATATAAATTTTAGGATCTAACGTGTTGATGGCATATGATCCTTAACTTAAGAAGCTGAAGGACTAAATAAAATCTGAAAAACACAACAGATAGTGTAAAAGGGAAAGAAACTGTCCACAGGGAAGGAACAATTGGAATGAATGGACGGAGAAAAGAACAAAACAGATATATATGTATGTACTCAGGAAAATTTGCACAATTGTACTACTGATTTCTGCTGGCCTATTGAAAAGAGGAGTTAATGCTTATTTTCTCTCTCGCTTCTTTGTAATTTTTTTTTACCAATTCTGCATCTTTTGACCAATGATTATATTTGGTAATCTAAACTAATTTGAATGCAACAATATGCAATATAACAACCGTTGTTGCGTTCCTCTCATTTTGTTTGTGTGAAATTCTGCATTATTCCTATTTTTTTGCTTTTTAAAATTTTCTTTGGAAAAATAGTGTTATAAGGCTATGTGATTCAACAAGGGAATGAATGTTGGCAGAGATGAGAGCATGGGTTTTTACATTAATGGTTATCTAAGAAGAAGAGGAATTTATTTCAAAATGAAAGGAAAAAAATTGAAAGGATTACCTGAGTAAAGTATACCAGAGTGAATTGTAGGAATCCATTGGTTTTAGTGTGATCCATTGTACGCAGGAAGAAATGGTGCCAGGAATGAGGAAAAGATAAACAAGAGGACAAAAGCTGGGTTAGGTGGTGGCTCATCTACCTGGTTGATGAGATGACCCCCAAGCAACAATATGAACATTTATTTATGCCTTTGCAAAGTTAGTAACATGTAACACAAGGTTTCCTAGTGACTAATAGCTGACATTACCCAGTCAGGGTGCTTATCTCAGGACTGAGGTAGCTTTTCTGCTTTAGACACAGAGTCCTTGTCCTGCTTATACACATTTACACATTTGATCAATTTTCTACTTTCCATGGCTCCCAACAGTAGAGTATATCATTACCATTGACAAAGTTTTCAAGTCACAACAGAAGCAGTCAGCTAGATTGGGAAATTTTGGAAAGAGCAAAAATATATAACTCTCAAGAAGATTAACTTTCTAAAAGTGAGCAAAAAATGAGGCGATGGTTGGAAAAATTGGTGTGCAAAGTGAGCTATAGAGTTTATATGCTAGTTTGTGTTATGACCTGAACTGTGCATCACCCCAATTCACCTGAGGTATGCCTAGGAACCCCAAATGCCACAATCTAGGACTGAGATTGGAGATGAGATCTTTAAAAGGGGATTTGTTCAAAGTCAGAGTGGAAGTGAGGACCTATTTGAATCTGACTTGTGTATTTGTGGGAAAGGGGAATTCAGATACAGAGATATCAGGAATGTGTCACCCAGTAGAGAAAGATGTGAGGACACCACAGGAAGGAGGGTATGGGCAAGGTAAGGAGAGAGAACCTAGGGGAAACTAAACTGCTGATCCCAACATCATGGACTTCTACTTTCCACAACTGTGAAAAATGCATCTCTGTTGTTCAGGCCACATAGTCTGTGGTATTTGGCTATGGCAGCCCTAGAAAACTAATGATTTCTGGAGATGTAGGAAATTGTAGTAATGGTATATTTATATACTTCTAGGAAATATCCAAAGGGGGAAATTATAGTCCAGAAGAGAAAAGAGAAAATTGTAGAAGAAATATTCATTGAAAAGGCAAACTAAGTGAATGGGACCTCAGCCTTCTTTCATAGCAACTTCATTTCTCAGAATCTTCTTGGCCCTAGGCCTAGACACAAAACTTAAGCTAAGGTTTTGATGATTTCATAAGAATTACTGTAGTACAGTCAGTAAACTTCACAAGGGGAGAGAGATACTTTAGGAAATCAGGATTTTTAAGAAAAATATGTAGGAGAGAAACAGCAACTAGGAATCTAGAGAGACTTAAACTTCACTTTCTATTTTTATGTATATTATGACCAGCTCAGCCCACCATGGGGGTGGGACTGGAACAACATGTGGTACCGCGGATCAAACTGTGGTCCCTGAGGTTTCCTATGTTTTCCTAAGTAGGTGCTTTAGACCGCTGAACCATCTCACCAGCCCAAATTTCACTTTCTTAATGAAAAGGCTGAGCTCTGTAAGCTAACTTGTTGCATATGTTCTTGTGCATGTTGAATTTCTTGAGAAAAATTAGAAAAATTCAATGACAGAGATCGAGTACATTTACAAATGAATCTGTTATAAAATAGTATATTTTCTGTAAACAGTTTACATACTGTGAAGTGTTTCTGCTACTACCTGGATTTTTAGTACTATGAAGTAGTTCTCAAAATATAGTCATTAAGATGAAAAGGAAACAAAATGGTTATAAAAAGAGTCCCAGGAAAAGAGAGAGGGGAAAATGACCTTTTAGATTTTATATCTTTAACACATTTGACTCTAGACCTAGGAGAGAATATGAGATAAAAGAATCAACCCATGGATTATTGGGCTGGTAGAAAATGAAATAGTTTACTTTCATCTCTCTCAGTATTCCCAGAAATTAGGAAATCTACAAAGACTCATCCCATTTTGAAATGATTGGGAGAATCTTGGAATAATATACCCAAGATTCTGGAATGTAGGAATATATTTTGAATTGGTGCAACATGTCACAGTACATCAGTACCAAAATAAGGACTGGAACCCAGGACTCCTGGCTCCTGGCCAAGACTCTGCACACATAACTATATTTTTTGTGCTTTTAGTTTTGATTGTGAGTTCATTTTCAATTTCTCTTGTGTGCGCACTCTCTCTCCCTTTCTCTCTCACATACCATGAAAGACCCTTGTATGTGTTCTCCATAAATCACTCTATAATGGCGCCCCTTTGTTTTTTTTTTTTTTGTTTTTTTTTTTTTTCTAAGTACACACACAAAAAAATATGATGGCTGAAAACCAGGTCTCTGCATTAGGGGAGATAATTAAAGGTCATTCAGCTGAAAATAATTCATATTTATCCATGGCTTCCTTTACTACAGCATCTGGTTTCTGTTAACCAGCATGGTGTCCTCTGGTTCTGATGGTGGTAGCCTACGGTAACCACATTTTTGTGAAAACAAAAATGAAGTATTTCTTACATCTGTTCCCGAGATGTTTTAGACTCTTCCTTGTCCCAAGCTGTGCTCTATTTAGGTCAGTACAGACTGAAACAACATGGTGTTAGGTACTGGTGACTCAGAGTCTGCTCCTGGGTAGCCTGCCTGTTGCTTTCTTTGTCTACTGAAATCAATCAAAACTATAGTTAGCAAAGTTAAAGCCAACTACTTCATCTTACGAACTTCTGTCAAAGATTCATCCTTCTAAGAAGATTAGGGTTTATTCCATTTGGAAAGATATTTTCTGCTTAAATATCTCCATGGAATGGAGAATATTTTAATCCACTAAACTATCTGAGAAATGAAGATGTTGGCACACATTTAACAGTCCTGTTTGTTTGTTTGTTTGTTTTGTTTTCTGTATGGGTATGCACTCATGTTTTATTACCAATGGGGAATTAATGCCTCTATTCAAATCATAGCCTATCTTACAAATGGGCTTCTCCTTTACAAATTGTGCAAATTGTAGCCTCTCTCTCTGCTTTCTTATTAATAAGTGTAATAGTATTGCCTACTGGTCGTCTTTCATATAGCCTATTGGTTAGTTTAAATGACAAGACATGCAAGAGAAAAGAGTAAACACAAAAATTCCTCACCACAGGTTAATGTATAAAAGTCTAGGATATATAAATGCATGGGAAATAACCCACAATGGTGAAATATAATTGACAATAGATTAACTTTGAACTTAAGTAAAAATGAATAATATTAATAGTAACAACTGAAACTCATAAAGTGCCTCCTATGGACTATGATTGATGCCTTAGGCCATGCTCTCAATTTTCACAATAAATCTGTGAGACAAGCAACATTCATATGCCCATTTTACAGAAAACAAAACTAAGTCTTATAAAGATAATTTATAGAGTTCCAACAGGAAACAGATGGCTAACTCAAAACGAACAACTTAAAAGAGGATTTCATAAAACTATACAGTCACTTAAGTTGCTGGGCTATCTCCCCAGTTATTTACCAAAGTATAGGTAGAGTATAAAGTATCACAAAGCATAAAGCAGTATAAATAATACTGGGAGTTTTTAGGGCTACTGGCATCTCTGAACCTTGAAGAAGGGCTTGGAATGATTACTAGAAGGAAGAGAGAATGTTAAGTGGAGAAAACTATTTTCTAGAGTCCTTCATTATAAAAGGATACAGCCAGGATAAACAAACACTGAGAGTAGTGGGGGAAACAGATATCCCAGCTTTATTTTATTCTAATAACTTTGAAGATTCTTTGTTAGCTCAAATCAACCAGAAGTACTGGATCAAGTTCCTGATCCTGAGTCAAACTACTGAGACAGTAAAGGTTGAAGGAATGGAGAATGGATGTGGAAGGCACTATCACTTTTCATGATCATGGTAATGGGGCAGTTCAACAAAGGACCAAAGTCACTAACTAATGAGGCAGAGATTCAAATCCATAGTTGTCCAACCTTAGGGCTCAGATTTTATCCACCACACTGTCCTGCCAATGGTGTTAAAACAGCAAAAGAGGGAAAGTGTTTTAGTCATGGAAATAATAATAATAACTCAGGCTGCTTTAAATTATGAAACCTCCAATAACTGTGAGCTAAATAAACCTTTCCTTCCCTAAACTTGTGCGTTGGGTATTTGTCCCAGCAACAAGAGAAAAGCAACTAACACAGAATTTGCTACCAGAGAAGTGGGGCCATTGCTGTGGCTAAACCTGACCATGTGGATTACAAGCTTTTGGGAATGGCTTACGGGAAGAGATAGGAAAGGCTTGGAGATGTTGTCTACAAGAGAAGCACTGGAAGAGCTTCTGTCTCTCTGTAGGGAAGGTTCTGGTCAGAGCTCAGACCAGAAGACTGATAGAAAGTCTGCCTGTAAATATCAGGCTGGTGAGATTCTGCTGGGAAAAAGGACTGCATTTGTTGTTGGACTCCAGATCATTTGTGTTTTGGATTGGCAGAAAGCTTAGCTGAATTTTGCCTCTGTCCAGAGACTTTGCCTGACACTGAAATTGAACACGAAGGACTAATTAATCTTTCAAAACAAATCTTAAGGCAGTCAAATATTGGTGCAGTGGCATGGTTATTGCTGGGGGCTCCTAGTCAAATATATGTTGAGAATGAAGAACAAAGAGCCCAGCAGAGTGATTTAAAATACTGTGAGTTTGGCCAGAAAGAAAACACCAGGAAGGCTGTGGACTGCAAAGATAGAACCGAGATCTCAATTGCCCAGAAAGAACAAGAGAATAGAAAAAATGTTCTGAGGTCATCACACGAAGTGACAGCTTCTTGCCCTTCGCAGCCTCAGAATCACAAGGGTGAGGGACTATGCTTTGAGGAGAAAGCCATACAGCCCTATGTTCCAGAATGGAGGCAGCAGTCACATCAAGTTCCATAATGAGGTGGTGGCTGCACTGACATGGAGAATTTGTTTCTTGGAATCAGAGTCAGAGTGTTCAGAAATTCAGGCACTCAACCCCTATAGCTAGGAGAGAAGGAAGCCTGTCTACTGCTCCATCTCGCAGCAGACCTCGCCATCCATCATCCACATGGCATTGGTTTTAGATGCATGAAAAATGCAGAGGGTTCTGAGGTCAAGAAGGCTTCCATCTCGATTTCAGAAGAAGGCCTGGGAGGCCAGGCAGTGTGCCTCAGGGAGGGCAGTATATAAAGCTGTGAGTGAGAAGCCTACTCTGTGGAAAACCCAGAATCTTGGAAAAGCCAGGAATGTGGATCATCTAAGGAAAACTGCAAAGAGGCAGTAAATCCAGGCTAAGAGAAAAGTCATGGGAGCTACAACCACCAGAAATACCTTAACGGTGGAGCTATATGGAGCTCACAATTTGCCACAGATTGCTTGTGATGATCCACATGGAACTATAGGAATTAATTCTGTCCTGCTGGGTTTTGGACTTGTTTTGCACCCAATGGTTTGTTTCCTCCTGTGTATACCTTTTGGAATGGCAATGTTTATCTTGTGCCTTTGAATGTTGGATGCATTTAATTTTTCATTTGTATAGGGGCTCACAGTTGAGAGTTTGCCTGGGATCTTGCAGGAAACTTGGGATTTGGGCTTTTCAGCAATACTGAAACTGTTGTGGCTTTGGCAACTGTTAGAGATGGAAGAAAATGTCTTCTGCAGAAAGGGATGTACATGAGACTTTGGAGGCCCAGGGGAAGGTTATGGCTTGTATCTCGTTGTCCCCCAAAAGCCTCATGTAAAGCATAGAGCTGTCAAGCACTAGGCTCAAGGGGAGGGGCCAAAGAACCAGGGCAAGGCTTAAGGGGCATGGTCAAGAGAAGCACAAACTATTAAACTGACAGCATGCACTGCCAGATATTCCCCCACCCCACCCTAGCCCCAGTCGGCCGTGTCTTGGAAGTATGGAGTGAATCATCCTAGACACAGTGGTGTAGTCTCAAGGTCTTGCTGTGTAATTCAGGCTGCTTTAAATTATAAAATCTCCAGTAACTGACAAAAAGTTAGTGTCTGAGGATAGGCCAAGAGGCAGAATGTGCAAGACAATGACAGTAGATGCATAGCCTTTGGCAATATGTGCCTGAGTCTGCGTTCTTACTTCACAAAAATTTCCTATGTCGAGGGGTACAGTTCTCTTTTCTGAGCACACCACCTTATCAATTTTATTAAGATTGTTCTGCCTTAAATAAAAGTGTGCCAACCTTGTGTCCAGAGATACCATCATTGTTCTGGTAGAGTTTGCTGCATTGTGAAGAATCACCTGCTTTGTCAGTCACAGAACATTAATCCAAGGTCAGGAGAAATGCAGTTGTGAAATTTTCTATTATTTTTCTATTTATTTTCTAAAATTTATTTATTGGATACAGAGTATTACAACATAGTTCAGACTTGTGATCCTCCTGTCTCAACCTGGCCAGGGCTGGGACCACCAGCCCTGCACCACCACACCTCATTTTGGGACCAGCACTGCATGCCTGGAATTCTGTGGTCAGGACATCATGCTGTACTGGGCATCAAACTTAGGTCCTTATACTTTCCAGGCACATGCTTAGACAATGGAGTTATCTCCCCAGACCTACTTTTTATGATTATTTCACTAAATAAAAATATCCACTCATTTCACAAAGCATGAGTCAGAAAATATTTCTATAATAAAACTTATGAAATGTTTGTAGCACAATAGTCTTCTTTTCATATCAGAAGTTACTTAAACATGAGGACCAGTGGCAGTAACATGACCCAGGATTTTCCCACACTATGATGTACTGGCACCAAATGCATGTGACAGTAGCACTGGTATCAGAAGTCTACCTTGTATTACAAGTCTCCACGGGGTCCAAGAAGATGTCTCACAGTAGCTCATGCAGCTTTCAGGAATTTCTGTACAAAAAGCAAATATGATAAACAGAAATACAAATTAGATATATACCCAAGACAATAGCAGCTTAGTAGAAAATGCAGAACAGGAAAAACTTGCAAATAAGTCTATTGTTATAACAGGGCTTTTGGGTTCACTGAAATTCGATGCAAGAAAGATTTATACTGACTTAAAAAGTAAATCACCAAAATAAACATTTGAACAGAAGACAAGACTATTTGTTTCCTGGAACTTCAATAGAAAGAAAGAGAAATGAAAAACGTAAGAAAAGAGAAATGTTTTAATAGCTAAACCCAGATTAGCCAACGAATGAGTTTTGGGAAAAGAATACCAGGAAAGCGAAGAAATCATCAGAAAAATAAAAGAAAAAACTTTCCCAAACTAAAGCATAACTTGAAAAATGGATGTAAATGTAACATCAATGAGGCAATGAAATGTAAATGAGAAAAGACTCACACATAAGAAAATCATTATAAAAATGTAGAACAAAGATGTAAGAACAAGATTATGAAAACTTCCAAAGGAAATCCAAGCATCTTCTCAATAACATCACAGATTAAAGAATATCTTCAAGTTCAAGAATGAATTTTTAAGACTAAACATTTTTAACCAGCTAAACTAATATGAAGCTATAATAAATGTATTTAAGTCAGAAGGCAGGTAGGCTTTCTATGCTCACTATTACTGTGACATGCATTTGTCTCTCATATTCACCATTTTATAGGTTGTCACTTAGTGAAACAAAGAAAGAAGGCATGAGATCCAGACAATTATGCACCCAGACTATTATGCAAAATCCAGACAGTTATGCAAGAAGATGGAAAAAAATCCATGTTATAGTACTGTGACAAGTTCAAACTTTTAGTCAAAAATTCTCAGAGTCAAAAATTGCCTTCTCACCTATAATCCCAGTACTTGGGAGGCTGAGGCAGGAGGATCAGTGCGAGTCCAAGACCAGCCTGGGCTACAAAAGTGAGCTCAAGTCAAGCCTGAATTGTATAGTGAGACTCTGTCTCAAAAAGCCAAAAAAAATAATCCCTGCTCTGTGAGGAGACAAAGAATAAAAAGCATTAATTTATTGATTTTTAAAAATATGGAGAAAATTAAATAAAATGCATATTAAAATGTGGGTCTTAGAAAATTATGACAATGGTAAATATAAAGCACAAAAATACAAAGCAAATAAGAAACCTCAAGGTGACTATGTAGAGAGATCTATATAAGAAACACATAGTCTGAATAGAAACTCATTAAATAATGGCATAATTTTCACCTAGAGACATGGACCAGGAGACAAGGAAAAGTTAAAAACTTTCTAATTAATGCTAGTTAGAAAGAAATTTCAGTTATTTAATGAAAAATCATGGTGATATGATCTAAGTTTGTGACAGTAAAATGGAGACAAATAGTTAAATCTTATACTATTTAGACATGTTTGATGTTTCTTTCTCTTTTTTTTTTGTCTTTTTGAGACAGGGTCTCACTGTACAGTTCAGGCTGGCCTTGAGCTCAGTTTTGTAGCCCAGGTTGGTCTCGATCTCTCACCAATCCTCCCGCCTCAGCCTCCCGAGTGCTGGGATTACAGGCGTGCACCACCATGCCCGGCTTGATGTTTCATATTACAGAAGGTCATATCCAGAAAACCTTACTGCTTGATTTAGAAATATGAGCATGTTGTAATATCATTTATTGAGATGTAGAATGCTAAAGGAAAAACATTCATAAAATATAGTGGTATAATGATGCTATAGGGATATCCATTGGCTCTAGAAGTATTGTCTGCTGTGCTGAAGAATAGTCTGTTTTAACATGTAACAGCTTAAGTCATAGGAAAACGTTGGTTAATAATTCATGACTGAATGCTCCCTGGATCTGAAAAACTAAATACCAATTCACCAGCACTTAGGGCAAATAACTCAGAGTAATAAACATGAAATTTCATGTTGAGTCTTTCTAAAGACATAGTCCATGTTTTAATTTGTACAGGTATTGTATGAATTTTAAAAAAAGGCATTCCATCTGAGCACGGTGCTGTTAGAAGACCAAGTATTTGACTTGTGGTTTTTCAAACCACATTGTCCTTCAAGGTAACTTCTCTCCAAAAAATACCTGTCTCATAAATCATAGTTCTTAAAAATTTCTTCAAAGCATGAATTTGATCTCTTCCTTCTTGCCCCACTTTGCTCTCAACCTTTTATCAAAAGTTCCCAAAACTAGTTATGAAAATCATGATTGTAGTTGCAATGTGGAGAAAAGTCAGCTACACTAGAATCCTTTCCTGTGTCATGAAGGAAAAATTTTACAGATATGCATGTATAAGTAGGCTTGATTGCATTCTACGTGCATTGTTTCTAAATGAAACTCCAGCAGTGTTAAATATTCAACAGGGGTAAAGTGTTTTCTAGAATAAGGGCCACTTCCTGTCCACCATTAGGATTCCCAGGCAATACAGTGCTGAACCTGATCCTCACTTTGTCAACACCTTCCCACTGTCATCATTCTGAAAAATGGAAAAAAGCTAGGTAATCTAATCAATAGAGTGATCAGAAAGCTACACTTTCCTCCACTTATCTTGGGCAATGCTCTTACATGCTCTACAATAAGGATCTTTGCCTACTCAGGGTCCTGCCTACTCATTAGCAACAGTTCATAGTGAAAATGCTAATTAGCAAGCAGAAAATATAAACACATGTAGATAAGTATGATCTTAAGCAAAATTTCATACTATGGCGAAGAACTGTTATCCTACACCAAACTGAGGAGAATAGAACCTTGTGGCACCTGTATGTAGCTTTCCAGCTATGTTCCCTTTTCTATGTATCCAGACCAACTGTCTTCCACCTCCTCCACTATAGCTTCACCTAAAGCAGAATACAATTGAGTTCCAATTACTAAATCAAAAATCACATTCTAGAATTGCCTAGACAAAGTGAACTGGAGCTGTGTGTGCTCCCAAATACTCCATGCTAAATGGGGAAGACAGTAGCACTGGGGGTGGGAAGAAGAACTCTAGAAGCAGACTTAGCACCATTTCTAGTAAGGATATTTCCTAACAATAAATTTGAGTAAAATATTTCATCTCTGAGTACTCAACAATAAAGCACATATTCATAACCTCTGGTTTGCTGACTGCCACAAATGGCAAACATTATTCCTCTATTTATAATTTAGGAAAAAAACATCTTACTGCTGCCTCTATTTTACTGCTATCATTCAACAGGAGAATATAAATTTACCAATGTCTCTTAAGCACATTAAAGCAGTTCCCTGTTTCTATTTGTGTCTCTGTCTTTTTCCTTCACCCCTTTTACTACTTGTCACTTAGTCCACTTCCTACAGTTAACCAAAGATGAAAATATTTAAAAAATCAAAGATTTTTTTAATCTTATTGGGTATCAGGGCCACTGATCAAAGTAAATGTGAATTAAAATATTTGGAAATGGTTAAAGTCGCATTCTGCTATTAATGGAAGCTCTCCATGAAACAACTGTCCTAGATTTTTTCCTTGTTCGTTTTCATAAACTTTACATTTTGGCAAATATTTTACAAATTTTACTTTGATGTAGAACAGATAGAACTTATATTTAGCATAGTAACTGCCTTGTTTGAAGTTACATCATAATTCCTGGTGTTCTTTTATCACTTACCACTTCTGTCACAGTGGTGGCCTATTATTCGGAGATAATGGAGGCAGTTTTAGAACCTAGGGCTTGGCATAGAGTGGGCCTCAAAGCTTGATGTGGTAGGGCAAGTATTCTATCCTTGTATCTTTGATATAAATACATGTACTGCCATCTTTACTGGGTCTCCCAGCTCTGCCTTTTTTCAAAAAGGTAGGAATACACAACCAATCATTCAAGTTAATAATGTAGAGAGTGAAAAATAATTCACATGGGTAACAGGGTAGAAATGGAGAATAAATGCTTTTAAGACTGAAAAAAAAGAAGATGAAATGGATGTACACTGGGTTGCTCATTCCATTTTTGTGGCTTTTCCATGCCTACAATTAAGATATCAGTAGCTAATTTCATTTATGCTTCTGATGTCATTTGCACTTAAGAGTCTTGGGCCCTGAATAGAAGTTTGGGAAAGCTATTTAGAGCCTTGCTCTTCTTCCAGGACGCCCACATGCACATAGAGTAGACATACGCAGACAGGACTGGCACACCCACAGAGAAGCCACATGTGTCTAAGAACAGTCAGACAATAAAAATGCCTAGTGTCAGCACAACAGCTGCAGCCACAGATGCGTGATTCTTCTGACAGCACATGTGCTCACAATCTCACACTCACACAGACACAGGACACACACACAGAGCCATGAATAAGCCACAGCCCTTGCTAACTGCACTCTATTTACCTTTACATGCCCCTACCTTAACACCCAATCACCTCTTATTAGAATTTCACACATCTGTTTCATTGATTAGACTTTTCTTTATGCAACTTCAACCTCTAAATTGATCAAAATAATTGAGAGGAGGAGATCTAAGTTATAGCTCATAGACACCTGGAAGAACTGAAATTTGGAAGTTCCGTGGAAAGATCATCAGGGCATGCAGTGACTCAGCAGGTAGACATATGGATAACAGTAAGAAGTGACCATGCTGTAGTTACTAGAAGGTGGATACATGGGGAAGACAGTAGCACCACGAATGGAAAGGAAATAAATCCTAGAATCAGACACAGATCCATTTCTTGTAAGGCCATTTACTAACAATAAACTTGGGCTAATTATTTAGTCTTCGTGTACTCAAGAATGAATTCTACTTTTAGAGCCAGGGATACAGTTTAGTGGTACAAGTGTTTGCCTGTCAAGTTCGAGGTCCTGAGTTGAATTACCAGTACCAAAAATAAAAATAGTCTTATAAGAATAAAGTGTAGTGAATATAAATTGATCCCAAAATTGCCTGTAAGATTTCTAGACACAGACAATAGTTTTAGTTTCAGATTCCCTAAATAGAATTAAGAGGGACTAGGGAGATAGTTCAGTAGAATAAGTGCTTGCCTGGTGAGCACAAGCACCTGAGATCAATCCCTTGTGCCACAAAAAAAAAAATATTCTTAGGGTTGGCAGGGTAGCTCAGTGGTCTAAAGTACCTTTTTAGGCAAGTTTGGACAAATGCAGGGACTGCAGTTCGATCCCTGGCACCACATGCTGCACCAGCCCCAACCCCAAAGCAGGCTGACCTGATCATAAATAAATAAATAAATAAATAAATAAATAAAATTAGAATTAAGACAGGTTGTATGCTCATTGTTTCCTCTGGAATAAAAGCCTGTCATACATAATATTTGATGAGGGACTAAAAGAATGATTAAATGGATGGCTAGCAGAAAGGAAGAAAGGTATAACTGTGCTATATCTTGTCATCTTTAGAATCACCAGCACAGAATATTATATCTAGCATATAGATATGCTTCTATGGATTTCTCAGTCTAGTAAGAGAATTAAAAATATGCCTAGTAAAACTAGAGAAGTATTGCCATTTTACTAGAGCTCAAAGAAATGTGAGACTTCTGGGGAATGCGCAGTTATCCACAAAAGTGCTTCAAAGTAGGGATATGATCTAGTTCTTCAAGGATAAGAGTTTACTGGACAACAAAAGCTAGTAAAGTTATGTCA
This sequence comes from Myocastor coypus, assembly GCA_004027025.1. Classification (NCBI taxonomy): domain Eukaryota; kingdom Metazoa; phylum Chordata; class Mammalia; order Rodentia; family Myocastoridae; genus Myocastor; species Myocastor coypus. The sequence goes on from PVJA010009295.1 coordinate 25,391, forward strand.
TGAAAAATGAATAGGCAAAGACACAGGGTAGAGAAGATGCTTACTTTGACAAGATGAGGAGGCAAAAGTGACTATAATACAGAGAATGAAGACTACAACTCAAGTGATACCACAGAAAATGTAGCTCTGAGAACAAGCTAGTACTATATTTTGTATAAAGAGCATCTTTGCACAAGAAGACATATAACACTGAGATTTAGGACGGCATTAGAGATGATGTTTGTAGAAGCTGTTGGAGCTGTTGGCAGCTGCTAGGGCTCTTGGGTTGTTCTGCTGGAGGACCTTGTCATTGCTGGCTTTCCTGATGAACTCGGCTGTTTCTGTCCCCGGAGGTGCTTGGGACCTTTGTTGTTGCTGAGAATGGGTAGGGTTCATTTTGGGGGAGCTCTGGTACTCATCTTTAGCATTCCTTCCTGGCCCTGGGGAAGAAGAAGGAGCTCAGCCTTATATAGAAATTTGTCACATTAGCTTTCCTGATGAGAACTCAGCTTTACTCACTGTGGGAGGAGCTCAGGACCTCACTGTTGCTGAGGATGGCTGTGGTATCTTTAGGAGAGCTCTGGTTCTTACCTTTAGCGTTGCTTCCTGACTCCAGTTCAGATCCCTAAGCCTGCTAGCACAGATCAAAGAAGTAGGCCCACATGAGACTTTGTCCTAGGCTTTACGCCTCCAACTGATTGGTGGGAGACATTGTTAGGAATTCTAGGTCTTCAGCTGCACTCATGCGTCATCTTAGGATCTAGACCCTCAGCCTGACTCTTTGGTCCTTACTGTGTGCACCGATTTCCTGTATTTCTTGAATAGGATTATTTGGGTCATTTCTTACAAAATAATATCATTAAATGTGTCCTTTATTACTCTGTTTCCCTAGCAAAACCCCAAACCATGACGTGCATCATGAATCTCAAAACAAGACTGAAGGAACTAAAAATTTACAACATTTCCCTTTAAGTAGCAAATGGAACAAATATTAGAAACTTTAGTAGAACAGTGGGTGTGGGAGGACCTACTTTGTGGAACATGATTGAATGAGAGGAAAAAAGATGAAGACATGGAGATGGTTTGGCTACATCATGGCCTGAGAGATGTCCGTGTGTGTGTGCGCGCGCGCGTGTGTTTTAGGGCAAGGTCTATAGGGTCTACAGGTTTTCATTACATAGATTGGACTTAGTGACCCATCTATGTTCAGCTGCACAAGAGCTGGGGTTACAGGTGTGTGCCACAAAACCAGGATACTGTGTTCTGCCTAAGCAAGTGTTTTAATCCACTGAGCTATCAGGTTGGCCCTCAGTAAGTAAGCTTTTCAAAGAGTTTCCTCTGGTGTTAGTTTTAGTGATCTGGTCTTCCTGTTAAATTCTGTATTCAAAGCTAAAAGAGAGAGACAGGAAAAGAAAGTAATTGTGAGGAGGAACAAAATTGGCATTGACATCTTAGGAAATTTCTCATGGTCTCCTTAACTTGGTGTTGCTTTTTGTGTGTGTGTGTGTGTGGGTCAGGGGTTCAAACACATGATTTGCACTTTCCAGGCAGGCACTTGTGCCATGGAGCTATCTTCCCATCCCAAAGATGTGGATTTTCTTTAACTTCATTTATATTATGGCTGGCTAAGCCTACCCCGAGGGTGTGGCTGGTGCAGCATGTGTTGCCAGGGATTGAACCCCGGTCCCTGTGCTTGCCTAAGCAGGTGCTTCAGACCACTGAGCCATCTCACTGGCCCATCATGGTCTCCTTAAAATGGGTATATTTTCCAGGGTAAATTCTGGATCAGCATAGGTAGTTAATTGTTCATTTATAAGGGCCAGAGGCACAAATAAGGGGTGGAGTGCTACACAGAAAAACTTAGGGATAATATCAAAGGCTTGAGTGATGCAAGAGAGCACACGTGCCAGGAAAAGAGGGATGTAGCCAGTGTAAGTCTTAATTTCTTATTTCCTTAATGCCTAAGAAGCATTCAAGCAAAATAGTTGTCCGCAAAGGACAAACAGTCCCTTATTCTTTTTTATTTTATTAGTATCTTCAAGATGGTTACATATTCATGCCATAGATTATTGTTTTATAATCCCTTTTCTCTTCTCTTTCTCCTCCCTCCTTTCCTAATCTCTTATACCATCTTTCATTCTTATTGATATCAATCTTAGCTTACATTATGGCATAGAGTATTCACATTAACTGAAGTTACAAGGTCTATGTACATGGCACCTTTATGCTACTTTTTCCCCTCTCCCTCCTCCTTGAGCTTTTCTTTTGCACCCCTTTCCTTTCACAAGGGATCCATCTTGTTTCATATATACATCCTTGTTCTCTACACCTCACTAAATTGAGAGATCCCATATGGTATATAAGCTTGTACATCTAGTGTACTTTACTCCAAATTACATTTTCCAGATGCATCAATTTTTTCAACAAATGTCTCAAATATATTATTTTTATAGTTAAGTAGCATTTCATTGTATATAGATACCCCATTTTCTGTATTCAACCATCTTTTGATGGGCATACAGGGCGTCTACAAGATTTAGCTATTACAAATTGTGTTACTATAAACAATGGTATGTCCATACTACTATAGTATGATGTTTTGTGTTCTATTTTTATCTTTTTATTGATTTTTATTACTTTTAATAAGAAATAACAATATGATAGCTTGAAAACACGTTAGTAATACATTCACAATAATTGACACATTGCATATTTTTGTCCTCATAGTAGTTATACAGAGCACAGGGTGTAGACATGATAAGTTTTCAAATCGATATTGGTAAGGAAAGAAAATAAATTCTTCTCTTTGAACTGAGAGGAGGTAGTTGTATACATAGTCCAATGTTCCATAATTGCATTGTGCTATTGGTGAAACTGGAAATGTTGGAGTGTGTTGATTTAAGCCTCGTACAGCTCATCATATTAATCTAGCTCTGCATTGTAAGCCTCATAATTAAGCTTTCCCACTGGGTGATAAAGGACAAGTTAAAGCAAGACCTGTATAACAAAACATTCATCATTTGCATTTTCCAAGGTCAAAACCCCTCAGAACTAACTTTGGAACCATGTAGAGTGTTTTGTAGAAATATTGTCAGTGTCAGGTTCGGGACAATTCATTACTTGACCAGTTTGCTTGCTGTGAAAGTCTGAGAGAATGTTTTTTTTCCTCTGGGTGACTCTCCTTAGACACACTATACTTTATTTATCCCTTTCCTCGAGATTCCATAATCTCCCTGACCAGAAAATTTGGGACAACACTGAGTTATAGGATGTTATAGTACAGGTTCTCTTATGTCCTAAGTTCTCACTGACCTTGAAGGGATAGGGCCAAAATGCTGGCTATTCTCATAGGCTTTCTTTTTCTCCAATTTTTGGTCTGTTAACTTACATTCTGAACCCTCGGGCAGAGAAGCTTCATGATGCTATTACTCTATAACATAGGTAATTGAGCTTAACATCACTGTGTTTCTGAATATCAAACATCTTAGACTTAGTTTGAAGTTGTTATTATCTGTCAATCATTGATATTCTAATAAATCTCTGTAGTATGTGATAAAAAAGCAGTTACACATTTTTATGCAGATCTTTAGAAATCCAAGGATGTACAAACTTGTAGCCTGTTAAGCCTATAACATTTTGCCTAGTCTCTTACTCTCAACTAATACCATTTTTGTTGTTAACCAACTATTTACTTTAGAAAGAGTATAGTAATAACTGAGCTTACGTTAGAAGCAGTGCACATCTAAAAAACCAGGAGGACAGACATTTCAAGCATAGCTTTACTGTTGCACATTGCTTTCTTCAATGCGAAAAACCTTTCGAAGGTCCTTAGGATGAATATCTCATCCTGTGTACATAAGTGCAAGGTTCTGCTCCTTCTAAGTTTCCTTTGTTTTTTGCTTCTAGTCACTTCATTGTTTAATCCATAAATATTTGACTTCCATTCAGCTGCCTTATGCCTTTCTATATTTATTTCTTCCTTTGAGTTGTTACACTATGGAGACTATACAATATTTCCACAGATAGATCTGGTTTACTTCACTTATGAGTATATGTTCAATTTACATCCATTTATATATGAAGTCTTCAAGTTTATCATTCTTTATAACTGAGTAATATTTCATTGTATTAAAATACCACATCTTTTCAACCATTCTTCAAACGATGGGCAGTTTGTTTGTTTCCAAGATTTGGCTATTACAAATTGGGCTGTTATAAACATGGGTGCACAGATATAGCTATGGTATGATGTTTTCAGTTCTTCTGGGAAAATTCCCAGTAGGGGGATAGCTGGATTGAATGGGATTTCCAGCTATAGCTTTTAAGGGTCCTCCGCACTGCTTTTCATACTGGTTGCACCAATCTGCATTCCCAACAGCAGTGCAGCAAGGTTCCTTTTTCCCCACAGCCTCTCCAAAATTTGTTATTGGTTGATTTCTTCATGATAGTCATTCTTTATCGGGGGAGATAGTATCCAAGTGTTGTTCTAATTTACATTTCACGGATGGCTAGTGATATGGAGCATTTCTTCGTGTAGTTATAGGCTTGCTGAATTTCTTTCTCTGAAAAGTATGTGTTCATCGCAGATGCCCATTTCTGGTTAGGTCTTTTAATGTTGGGGCCCTAATGACTGTTAGTTCTTTATAAATTCTAGATAGAATACCTTTGTCTGAATACTTATTAGTTGAAGTGTTTTCAAAATTTGTGGGTTATCTTTTCATTCTATTAGTAATTTCTTTTGATGTGCAAAAACTTCTTAGCTGGAGCAGGTTCCATTTTTTTGATGCTTTCAAGTGTTAAATGTGCATTTTTATTTTTGTCCATGAACTTTTTGCCTACCCTAATGTCTTCAATATTTCCTCCCACTCTCTCTTCCAGGAGATTTAATGTTTCTCTTTTCATATTTAGATCTTTAATCTATTTTAACTTTAGTTTAGTGCGTGGTGATAGACCTGGGTCAAGTTTTAGTTTTTGGCATGTAGAGATCCAGTTTTTCTAGCACCATTTATTAAAGAGTCTATCTTTTTTTCCACTAAGCATATTTGGCCCCTTTTATGGAGATAAGGGGGCTGAGTGTTTGTATTTATGTCCTCATCTTCCAATCTATTTCATTGGTCCTCTGGTCTATTTTTTTTTCCAATACCATGCTGATTTTATTACTGTAGCTTTGTAGTATAACTTTAGGTCAGGAGTTGTAATGCCTCCTGCCCTACCTTTGTTGCCCAGAATTGTCTTTGCAATTCTGGGTCTTTTTTGTTTCCAAATAAATTTTAGGAATGATTTCTCCAGATCTGCAAGATATGCTGATAGTATTTGGATAGGAATTGCATTAAATCTGTATAACAGTTTAAGGGGTATGACCATTTTCATAATATTGGTTCTTCCTATCCAAGAGCTTGGAAACCTTTCCATTTTGTGAAATTTTCTAAGATCACTTTCTTCATAGTACTCTAGTTTTAATTGAAAAGGTCTTTTCCTTCTTTAGTTAGGTTAATTCCTAAATATTTAATTTTCTTCAGTGCTATCATAAAAGGTACTGTTTCTCTAATTTCTGTCTCAGTGTGTTTGTTATCTGTGTACAGGAATGCTATTGACTTTGGTGTGCTGAATTTGTAATCTGCTATGCTACTGAATTTGCATATTAGTAGCTTCTTGATGTTTTTTGGGTCTGCCAGATAGATTATCATGTCATCTGCAAACAGAGATAGTTTAACTTCCTCTTTATCTATTCTTATTCCTTTTATTTCTCGCTCTTGTCTAATAGCTGTAGGTAATGATTCCAGAACTATATTGACTAGGTGTGATGACAGAGGATATCTTTGTCTTGTGCCCGATTTTACAATAAAAGACTTCTGCTTTTCCCCACTTAGAATCATGTTAGCTCTTGGGTTGTCATAGATGGCTTTTGTCAGGTTGAGGTAAAGGCCCTCTATTTTAATTTTCTGTAGGACTTTGAACATGAATGAGTGTTGAACTTTGTCAAAGGCCTTTTCTGTATCATTTGAGACAACCATGTGATTTTTGGTTTTGGCTCTATTGATATAGTGTAATGAATTTATAGATTTGTATATATTGAACCATACTTGCATTCCTGAGACAAATCTTATATGGTCATGGGGTATAGTCTTCTTGATAATTTGTTGTATTCTAGTGGCAAGGATTTTATTGAGGATTTTTGCATCTATGTTCATGTGAGAAATTGCCCTGTAGTTTTGTTTTTTAGTTACCTCTCTCTCTAGTTTTGCTATCAGTGTAATACTTGCCTCTAGGAATTACTATGGAAGAATTACTTCCTTTTTTATTTCATTGAAGAGTTTGAGGGATGTTAGGATTATATCTTCTATAAATTTCTTGTAGAATTCATTGGTGAATCCTTCAGGTCCTGGACTTTTCTTTATCAGTAGCCTTTATATTACATTTTTGTATTTTATTAGTTTTTATTAGGTTATTGAGAGTTCTTATATCTTCTTGATTCTGTTTTGGTAATTTGTATTTTTCTATGAATCTGTCCGTTTCATCTGTATCCTCAGTTCTGTGAGATTAAATATTCTCAAAGTAGCTATTAATGATCCTCTGTATCTCGGCTGGGTCTGTAATAATTTTACCCTTTCCGCTGGTTATTGCTTTAATTTGAGTCCTTTCTTTCCTCTTTTTGATGAAGTTAGTTCAGAGCTTCTCAATTTTATTTGATCTTCTAAAGAACCAGCTTTTTGATTCATTACTTGTTTGTATTGTTTTCCTTTTCTCAAAAGAGTTAATTTCTGATGTATTCTTTGTAAGTTCCTCCCATCTGGGGCTTTGGATTTCATTTGCTCTTCCTTTTCTAGTCAGTCTAGGTGCTCCATGAGAGTACTTATTTATTCCCGTTCTGTTTTCTTAGTATGTGAGTTCAGAGCTATAAATTTCCCTCTAAAAACCACTTTAATTCCATCCCATAAATTCTGCTAGGTTGTTTTTGAATTTTCGTTAAATTTAGATATTGTTTAATTTCATCTGTAACCCACTGGTTGTTGAGAAGAGTGTTGTTTAATTTCCATGTATTTCTGGAATTCTTGTGGTTTCTTTCCTCATTTACTTTCAGTTTCATTGCACTGTGGTCAGATAATATGCATGGGATAATTTCTCTTTTCTTGTGTATACTTAAGCATGACCTATGTACTAATATGTGGCCTATTTTAGAAAATGTCCCATGTGCAGCTGAAAAAATGTGAATTCTCAAGTGGTTGGGTGGAACATTCTGTGTATGTCCATTAATTCTAGTTGTTCCAAGTTCTAGTGCAGTTCTTCTTCTTTGCTAATTTTTTTTCTGCTTGACCTATCTTTTTCAGATATGGAGGTGTGTTAATGTCTCCTGTTAAGATGTGGTATTGGATATAAGATTTTTCGTGTCTATTAAGGTTTGACTTATATAACTTGCTGCTTCAATGTTGGGTACATATATGTTTATGAGTGTTACCTCTTCATTTTGAGTTTTTCTCCTAACCAGTATGTAGCAGCCTTCTTTATTTCATTTAATTAACCTTGGTTTGAAGTTTAGACTGTCTGAAAACAGGATTGCTACTCCTACTTTTTTTTGAGGTGCTTGAGCTTGTAGTGTTGTATTCCATCCTTTAACTTTTAGCCTATGAGTTTCTTTATGAGTTAAGTGCATTTCTTCTATATAGCATATTGTTGGATTTTGCTTCTTTATCCACTCTACCAGTCTATTTCTTTTAATTGGAGAATTGAGTCACAGCTTGTAAGATTCATTAACACATCTACCAGCTGTTTTGCATTCAACCACATGAATGCTTTTCCTCCTGTTCTACCACTTGTGTCCTCCACTTGGTTAACATTGTTACTCTTTTGTCACATCAGCTTCTTTGATGGAACCTTATTTCTTCAAAATAGTAAAAACTGTCAAATTATCCACTTTACACTCTGAAGCCTGATCAGTCACATGAATGACAGACACATTTGTGCTTTTCTACTGTTTTCTTCTTCAATTATAACATGATGTGTGCAGCATATGAACTATCACTATGAACAAAATTAGAGCTGTATTGTTTATAAAAGAGAAACAAATAGATACAGGTGGGTAACTGAGCATGTCTTCCATAATATGCCTATTATGTGCAAAGCAGCAGACCCAGTCATCTTACAAATCATGTGCCACTTTATCTTTACTATACTACAAAGTATTTATAAATGCTATTCATTATTGATTTCTTGGAATCAAGTGAAATAAGCCTATCTAAAGTTGTAAGTACCTTACCCAACATTACACAGCTACTAAGTGAAAATTTGAGATTTGTCCCAAGCCCTGATTTGGAGCTCACACTTTTTCTACAATATTACATTATCCCTGTCTTTATATACCTTAACAAAAGCTTACCTATGAAGAAGTTTGAGACAATTGAAACATTGATTTTGATTTAGGAGGTTGCACATCATCTCTAGATTTTCCAAATGCCTATCACACTCCCTAAAACATCACAAGCATTCAGAAATAAGAGGACTGGCAAGATAACTAAGTGGACTAAACACCTGTTTAGGCAATGCTGGGGAACTGGGTTCTATCCCCAACACCACATGCAGCACCAGCCCTGCCTCTGAGTGTGCTGAGCCACTTACTGAGACCCAATGAAGTGGTGCATGCCTGTAATCCCAGGACTTGGGTGGAAACAGGAGGAACACTACAAGTCTGAGCTGTGTAGTGAGACCCTGTACAAAATACTTAAGTAAAAAAATAAAAACAAAAAGTAGCAATTTAGCTCAAAACTTTTCAATTTCCTAACCATACTAGAAATAAAATTCCAGGTGACCTTTGCCTCCCAAACCAAGGACCGGTGTCCTCCTAGGTAGGAACACTTGGTTTGATCTCCCATGACATTGGAACTTCTTCCCTGCCTAGACCTCGGGACCCACATCTTCCCAGGTAGGAACTCTTGGCCTGCTCACCTGAACCACTGGAACTTGTTCACTGACCAGAACCCAGGAAAAAGAGTGCACCTAGGTAGGAACTCTCTTGGTCTGTATGCCCATGGAACTGGAACTTCACAATCCAGACCCCAGACCAAGCAGCTGCTGTGGAACCCTAAAGCAAAATTCCCTGCAGAGAGGCTGGGGGCCAGACTCTTTCAGTTAACCAAGGAGCTGAGCATCTTGCCAGAGGAGCACAGATTACTTCCATGAGCTGCAACAGGAATAAGCTGAGTATGGCATTCAACCTCAGCCAGGCACATCTGGACAACATCAAACTTGTTAGATCCACACTCTAATTTCACTAGGCAATAATGACATAACTTCACCAAAGTTCTACACCAAAGGTCAGAGGACAGTGCTATACAAAATAACAAAGAGAAGAAGCAAGATGCAATCTGAGGAACTCAATCCACCCAGAACAAATGCAGGAGACATTAGCATAGAAGAAAATGGGAATCACACAGCTAAAACCTCTGAATTAATAGCATCTGAAGTAAAGAAACAAAAGCAGAAAGATATAAATGGACTCGAATCGGAGACAACCTCTGGAGTAAAAAAAAGAAATATTTGAATTAATAGCATTTGACGTAAAGCAACAACTACAGAAAGGTAGAGGGGAAATAAGATCAGAAATAATCTCTGAAGTAGATTTTTCTACTCTGAAGTAGAAAAAGAAAGAATAACTATAATGAAAGAATTAATAAATGCTTCTAAGGAAGGCATCGATAAAAAAAATTAGAGAATAGAAAAATGATGAAATCCTTGAATGAGCAATATAGAAAAGAAATAGATCGCATGCACAGTTTCAAAGAGATATACAGGAAAATAAAATCTCAATCCCAAGATGGCAACATAGTATCAATGAAAATGAAGATAGATTTTCAGATCTTGAAGACACAGTTGCAGCTAGTGAAAAGGTAAGAAAGGATTTCTTAAAAACAACTAGGATGCAGGAAAAAATAATTCAACATCTGCAAGATGATTGAAAAATGAATAATTTGAAATTAATAAGAATCAAAGACAAAGGAGTCAATATAAATGATATAAAAATATGAGCAGAATAAATAGCAAAAAACTTCCCAAATATGAGAAATAATCAGACATTCAAGTAACTGGAGCATATAGAAATCCAAACAACATCAACCCAAACTATAAACACACCCAGACATATAATATTCAGGATCTCAGAAATCCAGCAGAAGAATAATATACTAAAAGCCACTAGAGAAAAGAAACAGAACACATTTAAAGGAAAACCCATCATAATAACAGCAGATTTCTCTTCACAAACCATGAAATCAAGAAGAGCATGAAGCAGAGTATTTCAAGTCCTCCATGCAAAAGAAATTTCAGGCCAGGCTGCTATACCCTGCAAAATTCTCTTTCAAGTGTGAGAAAAGTGTGAAATACTTCCAAGACAAAGAACAACTAAAGAATTTCATGTTGTCAAAGTCAACTCTATACAGAATACTAAAAAATATTTTGGAGAGGGACCACAATGACCCAAACTCCATGAATGAGAACATAAAGAACCCATCAAACAGGGCAACCAATTAAACACAGGAGAAAAAATGGATACATGTCAATCATAAGTCAATACATTTTAACTATAACCATCAATTTAAGTGGACTTAATTCTCCAATTGAAAGAAATAGACTGGCACAGTGGATTAGGAAGCAAAATCCAACACTATGCAGTATATAAGAAACACTTAACTCATAAAGAGATTCATAGGTTAAAGGTCAAAGGGTGAAAAAATTACACGCTCCAGCACCTCAGGAAAAAAAAAAAAAAAAAAAACAGTGGTAGCAATCCTGTTTGCAGATAGTATGAACTTCAAATCAAGATTGATCAGATGAGGCCCTGCCCCTCCCTAACCTAGCTTAAGCACAGCGCTGGCAACAATCTGACAGGAATGGTACGGAGCCAAAATGGTGGCAGCTGATGGCCGTGACTGTCGGTATACCATTGTGATGCTCATAGATGAACTCTGTAATGAGGATGTTCAGCTGCACCTGAACAGCATCAAGAAGCTATCCACCATTGCCTTGGCCCTAGGGGTTCAAAGGATCGAAAGTGAGCTCCTGCCCTTTCTGACAGACACCATCTACAATGAGGATGAGCTACTCTTCGCACTGGCAGAACAGCTGGGAACCTTCACTACTCTGGTGGGAGGGCCAGAGCATTTGCACTTCCTCCTGCCATCGCTGGAGTTACTGGCCACAATTGAGGAGACAGTGGTGTGGAACAAGGCCATGCAGTCCTTGCAGGCCATCTCACATGAACACTCACCCTCAGACATGGAGGCCCACTTCGTGCCACTCGTGAAACGACTGGCGGGTGGCTACTGGTTCACCTCCCATACCTCATCTGGTATCCTCTCTTTGTGTGTTGTCCTCACGTGTCCAGTGCTGTGAAGGCAGAGTTCCAATGGTACTTTTAGAACCTGTGCTCAGATGACACCCCGTGGTGTGGCAGGCCACAGACTCCAAGCTCCAAGTTTGCCAAGGTGCTGGAGCTGGACAGCACTAAGAGTGAGATCATCCCTTTGTTCTCCAACCTGTCCTCGGATGAGCAGGACTCCATGTGGCTGCTGGCAGTGTTCATGTGTATAAATGGAGCTCAGCTGCTGCCCCAAGAGGACCTGAAGGCCCTGATCATGCTCACTCTGAGTCAGGCAGCCAAGGACAAACCCCAGCGCATCCTCTACACGGTAACTGCTAAGTTCACAGAGCTCCAGAATGCAGTGGGGCCTGAGATCACCAAGACAGACCTGGTCCCCACCTTCCAGAACCTGATGAAGGACTGTGACACTGAGGTGAGGTCTGTGGCCTCTCACAAGGTCTCTCAGCCAACTGTAGGGAGAATGTGATCATGACCCAGATCTTGTCCTGCATCAAGGAGCTGGTGTGAGATGCCAACAAACATGTCAAGTCTACCCTGACCTTGGTCATCATGGACTTCACACTCATCTTGGGCAGAGACAACTTTCAGCACATCATGCCCCTCTTCCTGCCTCAGCTGAAGGATGAGTGCCCTGAGGTGCAGCTGAAAATCATCTCCATCCTAGATTGCTTGAAGGAGGGATCAGCATCTTGTAGCTCTCTCAGTCCCTGCTCCCTGCCATTGTGCAACTGGTTGAGGACACCAAGTGGTGGGTATGGCTGTCCATTATTGAGTACATGCCCTTGCTAGCTGGGCAACTGGTAGTGTAATTCTTTGATGAGAAGCTCAACTCATTGTACATGGCCTGGCTTGTGTATCATGTCTATGATATCCATGAGGCAGCCGCCAGAAACGTGAAAAAGTTGTTAAAAGAAAAAACTTTGGGAAAGAGCAGGACCATGCCATAATCATTGCCAAGGTCTTGGCCATGTCTGGAGATCCCAACTACCTGAACTGCATGACTATGCTCTTTTGCATCAATGTGGGAAGAAGTCTGTAGGCAGGACATTACCACCAAGCATATGCTGCCCACAACCATACATATGGCTGGGGACCCAGTGGCTAACATCTGCTTCAATGTGCTCTAGTTCTTACAGGGCATAGGCCCCATCCTGGACAACAACACCCTCCAGAGTAAAGTCAAGCCCATTCTGGAGAAGCTGACCCAGGACCAGAATGTGGACAACAAGTACTTTGCCCAGGAGGCTCTGACAGTTCTCTCACCTGAAGCTGAATGAGTAGTCAACACTGGCTCTGATAGCCACCCTCCAGCCCCAGAGAAGCTCCCCCAGGGGGGCAATAGGGAGGTGGACAGCCACTCCCTGAGCATGGTCAGATTCAGGCCTGTTTCCCCAGCATGCTTCCTTTTCTCTTTAGCCTAAGAAGACTACTCACTGTCTGCCTCCAAGGGACTGGGGAAGCACAGGGTAGATGGCACTGTGGCCCTGGGGGAACAAGGCTGTGAATGTCCAGTGTATGGAGGAAAATAACGTGAGTGTCCCAGGTCACTGGCTCCTGCTGCTATAATGGAGACCCCTCAGCTTGCTCTTAGACGTCTCCCCCCTCCTTCTCTTCCTCCTCCTCCTACTCTACCTTCCTCCTTCCCCACAGTGCTTTTCTGTGTCAAATGTGCTATTTTTATTTTATTCCTATTCTCCTATTTTCACAGAGAAAAAAGGTAAGAGTTAAGAAAAAAAGGGGGGGCTGGAGAGATAGCTCCGAGGCACAAGTGCCTGCTGGGCAAATGCAAGGTCATGAGTTCGAACCCTGGTCCCACAAAAAAAAAAAAAAAAAAAAAAAAAAAAAAAAAAAAAAAAAAAAAAAAAAAAAAAAAGATTGATCAAACAAAATAAAGAAGGCCACTACACCACTACATACTGGTTAGGGAAAAAATTCAAGATGAGGAGGTAACACTCATAAATATTCATGCATGCAACATGGGAGCGCCAAGTTATATGAGACAAATCTTAATGGACATGAAAAATCTAATATCTAATACCATAGTTAATAGGAGACCTTAGCACTCCTTCATCCCAAAAAGATAGGTCAAGCAGACAAAAAAAATTAGCAAAGAAGTAGATTTGATTCAGAACTTGGAACAACTGGACTTAGTGGACATATACAGAGTGTTCCACCCAACCACTGTTGAATACACATTTTTTCAACTGCACACAGGGCATTTTCTAAAATAGACCACATACCAGTCCATAGGTCATGCTTTAGTATATGCAAAAAAAAAAAGAAAGAAAAAAGAAAAACCCAGAAATTATCCCATTCATATTATCTGACTGCAGTGCAATGAAACTAGAAATAAATGATAAAAAGAAACCACAAGAACCCCAGAAATACACAGAAATTAAACAACACCTTCCTCAGCAGCCAGTGGGCTACATATGAAATTAAATAAGAAATTCAACAATACCTACAACTTAATGAAAATTCAAACAAACTAATGGAATTTATGGGATGCAATGAAAGCAGTTCTTGAGGGAAATTTATAGCTGTGAGCTCATACATTAAGAAAACAGAATGAGAACAAATAAATACTGTAATGCTGCACCTCAATCATCTAGAAATGGAAGAGTAAACCAAACTCAAAGACCAAATATGAGTGGAAATCATAAATATTAGAGCAGAAATTAATTCAACTGATACAAAAATAAAACCAGTACAAATAATAAATGAATCAAAAAGCTGGTTCTTTGAAAGATTAGTCTCTAGCTAATCTCATCTAAAAGAGAAAAGAAAAAAATTCAAACTCAAGCAATAAGGAATGAAAAGGGTGAAATTATCATGACCCAGTGGAGATTCAGAAGATCATTAATAGCTACTATTGGAATCTTTACTCTCACAGAGACCGGGCACAAGTTTCTGCCTGGCAAGTACAAAATTCTGTGTTCAATCTCCAGTTCTGAAAAAAAAAAATGCTTACTCTCACAGAATCGATGACATGGATGAAATGAACAGATCACTAGAAAGAGACAGTTTATCAACTATAATAACTGTTATGGTTTATGTCTAGTTGTCCCCCCAAAGCCTCATGACTCATGGGGCGGGGATTTCTAGAGTTTGAGACTTGATCCATGATAAACTAGGATTATGTGTTTTAATACTCATGAGATTATGGTATGAGTCCTTCTGGGAATTATTGGTGTGGCCTGTGGCTAATAGGCTAAGGCAGAGAGCCTGATGTAATTTAAAGAGAGACAGACTAGTGCTGTTGCTCTCTGCTCCTGTTTGGTCGGTTGCCTCTGTCGCGATTGTTGCTGTACCGCTACCACCATGAACTGAACCATCTCTGTCCTGTTCCACTCAGCCTTGGGCCAGCGGAATATGTACTGAAACCTCCAGTAATTGTGAGCTAATAAACCTTTCCTTCCTTCATTTTGAGTGTCAAGTATTTGTCCCAGCAATAAGAGAAGATTAACTAAGAGAATAACTGTTAATAACTCACTAACAGCCAATGAAATACAAAATGTAATAAAGTACCTAGAGAGAAAGACAAGTCCACATCCTGATGGATTCACTGCTGAATTCTACAAGAAATTTATAGAACAGTTCACCCCAATACTCCTACAACTCTTAAACAAAATTGGAAAGGAAGCAATCCTCCGTAAATCATTCCTGAAGGCAAGTATTATATAGATACCAAAACCAGAGAAACATGCAACTGAAAAAGATGATAGGCCACTCTCCCTCATAAATGTACATACCAAAATCCTCAATAAAATCCTCACAAATAATACAGCAAATCACTAAAAAGATTATACATCATGACCAGGTAGGATTCTACCCAGGAATATAAGGATAGTTCAACATACACAAATCTATAAGTGTAACACACCACATCAATAGAGATGAGGGGCCAGCGGTTTACAGCACCAGCCTAGGCAAGCTGAGGCAACCACAGGAACTGCAGATTGATCCCTGGCACCACATCCTGAGCCAGTCCCACACACGGGGCAGGCTGAGTGAGCCATAACATAAATAAAGTTTAAAAATAAAAATTAAAACTAAAAACAATATAGCTAAATCCAAAAGCCACATGATCATCTCAACTGATGTAGAAAAGGCTTTTGACAAGGTCCAACCCTCATTCATGTTCAATGTATTACAGAAAATTGGGATAGTCTTTACCTCAATTTGATAAAAGCCTCTATGACAATCCAATGGCTAAAATAATTCTAAATGGGGAAAAACTGAAGAGTTATACTCTCAAACCTGGAACAAGACAAGGATGTCCTCTATTACCACCCTTATTCAATGTAGTTCTGGAATCATTAGCTAGAGCCATTAGACAAGAGAGAGAAATAAAAGGAATAAGAATAGGTAAAGAGGAAGTTAAAATATCACTATTTGTAGATGATATGATAACCTATTTGGCAGACCCCAAAAAAGTACCAAGAAGCTACTAGAATTAATACGCAAATTGAGTAGCACAGCAGGATACAAAGTCAACACTCAAAAGTCAATAGCATTCCTCTATACAGACAACAAATACATTGAGAGGGAAATAGAGAAACAATAACTTTTAATATAGAACCATGGAAAATGAAATACTTAGGAATTAATCTAACTAAACAAGTAAAAGATTATTCAATGAAGACAACAGTACTCTGAAAAAAAAAGAGATCCTAGAAGATTTCAGAAAATGGAAAGATACCTTTTCTGGAAAGGAAGAGGCCACATTTTAAAGATGACCATAGTTTCTAAATTGTTACACAGATTTAATGCAATCCTATCAAAATATCATCAACATACCTCACAGACCTGGAAAAATAGTTCCTAAAATTTGTTTGGAATCAGACAAGACCTAGAATAACAAAGGCATTCCTGGGGAGCAAAGCAAAGTAGGAGTCATTACAATTCCTGATCTAAAATTATTCTAAAAAGTTACAGTGATAAAAACAGCATGATATTGGCAAAAGGAGACCTCAGAATCAATGCAATAGATTAGAAGATGCAGAAGCAACTACAAATATACTCAGCCATCTTATCTTCAACAAAGGGGCCAAATATGTTTACTGGAAGAAAGATTGCCTCTTTAACAAATGGTGCTGGAAAAACTGGATCTCTACTTGCCAAAAACGAAAACTTGACCCAGGTCTATTAACATACACTAAAGTAAAGATAAAATGGATTAAAGATCTAAATATTAAAACAGAAACATTAAATATCCTGGAAGAGAAAGGGGGAGAAAAATCTTGAAGACATCAGGGTAGGCAAAAAGTTCATAGACAGAAATCAAAATGCACGTTCAACACTTGAAAGCATCAACAAATGGGACCTCCTTTGGCTAAGAAGTTCTTGCACATCAAAAGAAATTGCCAACAGAGTGAAAGACAACCCATAAGTTTTGAAAATATTTTAACTAATAAATATTTAGACAAAGGTATTCTATCTAGAATTTATAAACAACTAAAAAATTTCCAAAATTCAAAGATCCCATTCAGAAATGGTCATTTGAGATGAACACACACTTCTCAGAGGAAGAAATACTGGAATCCAATGAACACATGAAAAAATGCTCTACATCACTAGCCATTCATGAAATACAAATTAAAACAACACTTAGATACCATTTTACCCAAGAAAAAATGGCTATCATAAAGAAATCCACCAACGACAAAGGTTGGAGAGGCTGTGGGGATAAAGAAACATTTCTCCACTGCTGATCCAAGTACAGTGTGATGCAACCACGATTGAAATCAGTGCAGAGATTTATTAAAAACTAGAGCTGAAAATCCCATTCAAACCAGCTATTGCCCTACTTGGAGTTATCCCAGAAGAACAGAAAACATCATATCATAGTAGTATCTGTTCACCTATGTTTATACCAGTACAATTTGTGATAGCAACCAAAATGCCCATCATCTGAAGAATGGTTGAAAAAAATGTGCTATTTTTATACAATGGAATATTACTCAGCTATAAAGAATAATAAAGTTAAAGCCTTCATATAAAAGTAGATATATCTTGAATTTATACTAATAAGTGAAAGAAATCAGACCTTTATGTATAAATATCATAGAGTCTCCCTAGTGTAAGTACTCAAAAGAAGAAATGAAAATGGAAAGGCATAACACAGCTAAATGGAAATAAAAAACTTAAGGATTAAGCAATAAAGACACAACAAGCAGAAGTGTTAGGAAACATGGAGGCGGCAAAACCATTCACTTATACACGCAGGATGAATTGGACAATGGTTCTAATAATTTCCAACAGTTTTTTTTTTTCCACTGAAGTTAGCGATCTGTATTACTAAAACCTTGCTTGAATGTCTAGCATTCTGATCTTCAAATATGTGCTGCTTCTAATGTCATATCAGTTATTGCTACAATCTCTCTCAAGTAAAATGTTTCTTTAAAAAAAAAGAGGGTAATCAAAGAGAATAAGAGATAAGAAAAAGTGCCATAGGAATGACCTTCTACATTTTTACATATGCTTAAATTTCTAAATTTCTGTGTAAAATGTGCACCTGTTTTTATCACATCCTATAGGGATCCACTAGAATATCAGTGATTGATAGAAAATACTGGTTCTATGTTAAGTCTGAGGCATGTTATATTCAGATAGACAGTGACGTTAAGCTCCAGTACCTATGCTATAGAGTAATAGTATCACTGAGCTTCTGTTCTGGAGCATTGAAACTAAAGTTTGCAGACCACAAAATTAGAGAAAAAGAAGAGCTACAAGGATACACAATATTTGGTCCTAGCCCTTCAAGGCTAGTGAGCATTCAGGACCTAAAAGAACCTGTGCTATAACATCCTATAACTTAGTGATGTCCCAAATGTTCTGTTCAAGGAAATTATGGGGTCAGAGAGGAAGGGGATTGATGATGTATAGCATGCTTAAGGGGAGTCACCTAGAGAGAACATATTCTTTCAAGCTTTCGCAGAGAGCAAACTGGTCAAACAATGGCCATGACTCATGCAGATGGCTGACACTGACAAAAGTTCTACAAAATGCTGTATATGGTTTCAAAGTAAATCTTGAGGGGATTTGACTGACCTTGTCAGATACAAAAGTTGAATGTTTTTTATATAGGCTCTTGCTTTAACTTGGCATTAACCACTCAGCAGAAAAGTTTAACCATGAGGCATAAAAGTAGAGCTGGATTAGTGTTCTGAGATGTAAAAGGCTTCGCACATTGCCAGCCTTACTGATAATCCACTACTAATATTGAACATGGGACTATGCATACAACTACTTTCTCTTAGTTCAGTGAGAAGAAATATTTGTACTAATAGTGTTCAGAAAAGTTATCAAGTCTACATCTTGTACTCTGAACAACTAATATGAAGACAGCAATATGCATTGTACTAATTATTGTGGCTGTCCTAGTAACATGTTTTGTAACTGTCTAATTGTTATTTCTTATTAAAAGTAAAAAGTCTCCAGGGGACCATACTAAATGATTTTTAATTATAATTTTATTGCCTGTATAAATTAATTCCACAACTCAAGTTCCAGTAGAACAACTCCAGGGAAAATTATAAGCATTTGGTTCTTAGAGAGATACCAAAGTAGTCTTGATTTGCAGTGACAGCTAACAGAGAATGCTCAGTTCTTCCACATTTATTTACTATTCTCTTAATATATGATAGATATTACTTAAAGTTTTGTCAGGACAGCAGTGACAAAATAGAGGCAAATTGTCCATCATCCTTTTAGTGAAATAGGAAGGTATAACGTGAGATTGTGTGAGTGTGATGAAAGTTAAACACAATTCGATAGAGTAACCTATGTGAGATTTGAATCAGATTCTTTGAAAGGATTGAGGTTGGAGCCCTAAGTTTCACTGCATGGCCATATGGGGGACAGAGAACTGTAGGAGATGGCACAAATTTTGTAGGAACACAAGAAAGAGCACTGGTGCTAGGAATACTGTTTCAGAACAACGTGGAATCTGGGAGGAATCTTTATTTTCTTCAAAGAGCAATTGGAATTTTGATGAATTTTAAGTAGCCAGAGTATAAGGTGACTCAGTTCTTTAATTTCTCTGACAGTTGTGTGTAGAGTGGTTGCCAGCGTACATGAGGTGCAGGGAAGAGATGTGGCCAGAGGAGTGCTGCTGGAAACTGGGCAAAGATAGATGGGCTCAAAGGGGATGCGCACTGTGGTACCATTTACCTCTGTGGAAAATTCTGTCCTTATTCATTCTATGTTATCCTCAATTTATAACTTTGTGGTGCTTTATTACATACATATGTAGGCTGTCTGTTGAGTTGTGGCCACTGTTTTCCTCCTACACCCTTTTATAATGAATTCCTTACCCTGCTGCCAAAATTTAGTCAGATATGTAGCATTTTTTCTTATTTGAATGGACTATAACTACAAGGCAGCTCTGAAGCAGTCCGTTCATTCAAACAGCCTCTGAATTCACAACTGCCCTCCTTCTTCCAGAAAAAATAAAAAGGGCCAATCTCATGTCTTATTATAGATACAGTCTGTCAGAGGTTAGCTTTGTGTAATTTGCCATAATGAGTTACAATCGTCTCTATTTTTCTCTGAGTTCATGCAATTAGGATAATAGAAGTAAGATTCTCCTAAAAACTGTTCTGGGGTTAATCAGTGTGTTCCTAATTGGAATTGTGGAGTAAATGAAGAGAAACACATGTCACTTTGGGAAGCCTCCCTTGTAAATGGACTATGCTCCTTCTGGAAAAATCATCTTAATTTAATTGCAGTGGGAGTTGATAATAGAGCTGGTGTTCCATAGAGTGGAATTTAGATGAGAACTATTACCTGGCCATCTGTTCTATTTTTTGTTATTCAAACCCTTCACTATGGTCAGTCATCCTCAGAATATGCTTTGTTTATAAAAGGAAAACTCCTTCAATTATGATGGAAAGGAAAGACTGAGTATAAGAATAAAGTTCTGCATAAATAATTTGAAATGTTATTTTCATCATTTAGGGTAAAGATGGCTTTAGCCACAAATGCACTAGAGAAATCCAGGGTCTAGCCATTATCTGGGTAATTGAACAATGGAGAGTGCTAAATTGTATCACCAAAGCCATAATACTTCAAGCAGGAAAGCTTCAGTTCATGAAGCTTCATAGGTCTAAAGACATGGCTTTCAGTTTTTCAAAA
This sequence comes from Myocastor coypus, assembly GCA_004027025.1. Lineage (NCBI taxonomy): Eukaryota > Metazoa > Chordata > Mammalia > Rodentia > Myocastoridae > Myocastor > Myocastor coypus. The sequence continues at coordinate 45,879 of PVJA010009295.1, forward strand.
GAAGCCTAAGTTAGGTAATATTCCAAAGGTTGATTACAGATCTGTGCAGGTAATCAAAGCAGACTGAATGCTTTCCCTTACAGTATCTCATTAAAACATTCTTGTGCAATTGAAGGTAAAGAAATAAAAAAAATATTTAATGCTTTTTAACTCCAGACAAGTTTGTAATAAAAGTACACAATGAACTCCTTGACTTCCTGGTCTGATAATTTCCAAACATGATTGGGAAGCCTGATGCAAACTGCAATAGCAATGAACTGGAAAAGCTTGGTGCAACTGGCAGGGTCCTCTGTACTGGGTTAATCCTAGCAATCAAAGTAGTGATTTGTAACATTTTGGGAAAATTGTGTTTTTCTTCCAGACTTTGACCTCCAAATAAAATTAAGTATCTCTTTGTTATTAAAGACTATTAAGCAGTATTTGAATTATTTATGCTACTTTCTGTTAGATAAATGTAAAAAATGAGAAGCATTGTCAATTATTACTTTCTGTTTTCTTTCATTTTTCTTTTTATTAGTATGTTTTCAGTACATACTTCATCATGGAGAGCTGGAAAATGTACATAGCACATCTTAATTCATTTTTATCCCCTTCCCCTCTCTTCCCCCTCATTCTCCCTCTTGTTCCCTTTTCCCATTTTCAAAAGATCTACCCTCATTTCCTATGTCCTATGTTTTATATTTCTCTTTCAATTATTCATTTTTTGAGTTTTTCATATAAAAGAAGCCATGTGATAAACTTGTCAGTCCAGTTTATTTCATTTAACATTCTCGTCTCGAGTTACAGCGTATCCATTTTACCACAAATGACTCAAATTTATGCTTCAATTGATATATAGGCACTTCCAGGTTTTCATCATGCTGTATTTTCAATAACAATAGACTACATTCGCTTTTGTCTGTTGCTGCCCCCCTTGATGTAGATGTCACTACATGACTTTAAATCTTCTTATTGGTTTGATAAGTTATCTGGAGCACTGAAAATCTCAAATAGTTAAGATTTTGTTTACCAGCCCACATAACTGTTGCTCATGTCACTCATGTAGTCCTACCCACCCGTCCAGACTGCCTGTGTAACTTTTCAACATGGAAAGCAATGATAGTTGTAAATTCAGCAAAGCAACATTTTTGCAATCCAAACCAATTACAGCATGTCTCTGTATATCAATGACTGGGGGGATAATTTTTCTGTTTGTCTTCTTTGTACTCAAGGATTTGTAGGATACCGGCAATCTCAGAACATTGTGAGCTAGAAGAAATCTGCATGTAAGTGCTCCAACTTCCTATTTTCCTACCTTTTAACTGCCGTAACGTGGAGAAGAATTTTCCAATTCAGAAAGCTTTCTAAAAATGTGCCCAGTGTATCAAACCTTTGTTCTTTTCATCAAACTGCTAATCTCTTGAGAAGTCAGTTCTGCTCTAAGAGTTCTAACCTGCTCCCTCAACAACTGGTTGCATAAGTTGTGAGAGCCTGGGGCATGATTCATTCTCTCTCTCTCTCTCTCTCTCTCTCTCTCTCTCTCTCTCTCTCTCTCACTTCTTTCTTTCTTTTTATTCATTTTAATGAGAAAAAACATAAAACATCAATGAAACAGTTTCAAACCAGGTTAGTACAACAGTTACAATAATTAATACATTGCATATTGTTGTCTTCGTATTATTCAGAAGACAAGATACAGACATGATATCTTGTCTAAACAATATTAGTACAATCCTTTCTTCTCAATGAACTAAGAGAAAGTAGCTATATATCTGTCATATCTTGTATATACATATATATGTATTTTTCACAACAAAATGGTTATTTATATCCACCTTTTTTGTTTTCTTTTGTCAGAGATGGGGGTTCCCTTGCAGTTAGAGAAGCTGTATTTGGAGAAGTCTTCAAAGGACCGTTTCATACTTGATTCCAGATCAAAGAATGTAGATACTTGAATCAGAAAAATAACCCAAGATAGCCCAATAGTCCATAACTCCTCTTCTTTCTTTATTTTCTTCTCCTTCCTCATCCTTTCATTTTCTTTCTCAACATACAGTTCTTAGCCTTGGACCAAATTCTCGCCACCCCAGATCGGCTGAGGCAACAGTGCTGGTTCACCTAAAGACAAAAGATATTTCCAGATCTTACTAAAACCAAAATGAGACTTTATATAATATAGGAGAGTAAAGTTTGGGCTATTTAAGTTCCCGAAAGACTATTTTTCTTGCAGCGCTGCAGAATGTATGTTCTAAGAGAGATGAAACTGATTAAAAATGTAAAACCTCCTGCCAAGCCACTGAAACTAATCATTGGTTTATAATGAGATATTACTACTTAAGCCTTTCTGAAATGTGAAAATCTTAATTATTTTCATAGAATATTTTACTTATTAAATAAATTGAGTTAATAGTTCATATATTTACAGTACTTAAAGCAAAGTATGAACTAATTCTAGGAACAACTTTAGGGAAGTGTCATTTATGAATATAAAGTAACTCAGCACATTTTGTCTAGAAATTTTCTCCATGATTTCTTTTCTTGTTTGTGGCAGATATGCCATTCTCTGCCATAATAGTAGTGCCTCCTGTGTGAGTATGAATTAGAAGTCACTGAGGTTGAAATTTATTTAGTTATCACTACATTTGAATCATCTAAAAGCCATTTATTTTTCAAAAAACAGTATTGGGCAATGATAACAAGTGAAATTTAATGTACAGTAAAAACATTTTCAGGTCAGAATTCCAGTATTTTCAGTACACTCCAGAAGACCCTGTGCACTGAGCTCCACCAATCGCCAAGGACACAGGCATCTGCAATACCCTCATGCTCACCTTTGGCTGTACCAGTGTTTCTCACTACTCTTGGAAAATGTTTGCAGGGTATTTTCAATATGTTCAGTAGTACTGTCAAATAGGCATAGTTATCCTTTAGAGTGTACAAAACACTTCAAAAAATGTGAACACAGGACTGAGGAGACAGCTCAGTGGGATATGCAACTCCCTCGCATATGCAAGGCCTTGAGTTCAATTCCCAGTACTGAAAACAAAAAGATGCAAACACACAGTTTTAAGTAAATCTATTTCTAGATCTGCATTGACCATAGCCACTCTTTCCTGAAAGTGATCTGCTTCAGTAGCTGCCCTCCATGAAACGTCATAGTCCTGCTCCTCACTACTCTCTTTTACACAGCCTGCTTGTATTTGACCAAAGAAAGGGACACACTGACCTCCTCCATCTCTTTTGGAGTGAGTCATGCTTTGTCCTGAGATGCAACAGACTCTGAAATATCAAGGAAATATTCTAAAATACATGTATCACTTCAGTTAATTAAAACACTACAAACTCTAATTATATGCCACACTAAAATTGCAACCAAAGAAAACATTTTAGTATTTAATAATTATATAAAAATAAAATTTATGTATATTTTGGTCATTTTCATATGAAAAAACTAATGATAATATAGAAGAAAACTGCACATCTTCAAACTCTAAGGTTATGAAAATTTTTATAACATCCACTGAGCTGAAGCAAAATATAACAAGAGATACTTGAATTTTGACATAAAATCTTAAAATGCAATTTTCAAATTTTGTTTCATAAATATTTGAAAAAGGACTCAAAAAACATAGGCAAGTATAAAAATATATTGTTGTAGAATAGGTCAGGTTCTAATGTATTGGAAACAGATTTGAAGAGGAAAGGGAATTGTTAAAAGAATGTTTAAGAATTTTTGGAAAGCCAGTTGCTAAAGGAATTTGCATGCCTTTTAAAATAAATAATACTAGATTTAATATCACTACAGGTACATTTAAAAGCAAGGGGGCAATTTCATTTAGAATGTCAACTTACATGTGCAAAAAAACTATACCTTTGAGACTGTGTGAACTTTCAGTTAAACAGTTAATTCTCAAATATGTCTGAGGGGAACAGAATCTGTCAAATTCTCTTAAAACACATGGGCAACAAAGCAGCACCACATCCCAGTCTTGCTAAGTGGTATTTGGGACAGAATTCCACAGGAAAAGCAAGTTCAGTGTGACCTTTACATTCTCATAGGCAGGATGTCTTGTCATATTTTTCTGTTGTAACTTAATGGTGCTCATTGAAAAAAAGAAAAAAAAGAGAAAATTCTAAGTGGTCTATTTCCCTTTCGGTTTAAGTGAACTAAACTTCTAAGTTGGCAACAAAATATAAATGGGTTCCACAGGTTACATGTGTGTCAGAAAGAGCTTCCAGTATTTCCAAGAGATTGAATTAATTTTAGTTTCTCGTATGATCAACTAAGTGCCAGTAGCCATCAAAATACTATATCCAGCAATGAAGTACAATAGTATCTTACCTAACTGAAATCAATTTTAAATATACCCAAAGACAGGCTTGAATGTTGAAGATGTATAAAGCAGAGATCAGCTGAGGGCATAGTCATGAAAAGGAGGTTCTCAGATCCAGCAATGACAGTATAGAGTTCTGGAAGCAAATAGGATGTATGTGACATCCATATGGTGTGTGTGTGTGTGTGTGTGTGTGTGTGTGTGTGTGTGTGTGTGTGTGTTAGGATATGATTCTCTCACTGCACCAACTACCTAGTTTCTACAGTGAGGGGTTTCCCAAAGCTCAGCATGCCCCAAAGATCAATATCATGGTGTCCCAGATTTATTTTATCTGCTCCAAGATTTTGTTCTGTCAGTAATATAAATCAAGAGCTCTTTCTTTTAGAATGACTCACAAATGGTTCAAATGAGTGCTAAGAAAACCCAGTTCTTTTAGAAGGAATAGGGGAAGTAATAAAAGGAAGGAAAAAATGAGACTGGGGAAAAGTTGGGAAAATAAAATTAAAAGCCATCAGAGCATGTTACATATTCTCTGTGAAAAAAATCTTGTTACTAGTTAGACAGACATAAATTAAATTAATTTTGGTCATTCTTATTATCATTTCTTCCAAGATATTCAACTGTTCCTTCAACAATGGAAGTGGTAGCTGTTGAGATTTGCAATTAATCTACTAGAACAAAGTTATGGATAATGTTGATTGCCTTAGCTAATTCGAGGTATTACTAACTAGGTTTCAGTGAGCCAGTTTTGGGGAGAGTACTGTTCTCTAGTGTTGTTATAAAGACATAGAAAAGAAAAAAATCCTGGGACTGACAGACCAGCAGGTGCACAGGTAGGACTTCTCAGCCTACAGGCCCCCACCCTGCCACAAGAACTCAGCCCCAGCTCGCAGTAGCCCCAACCGACAGACCAACTAGAGGGCTCTCAGGCAGGACCTCTTGCCCTATATGCCCCTGCACCTTCACCAAAACTGTACTTCTCCCCACAGCTCATGACTGGTGGGCACTCAGACAGGAATACTAGGCCTGCACCCCTGTGCCACCAGAAATTCTACCTCATACAGAACCCAGCTCTGGCATCTGCTGTAGAGCCCTGCAGCAAAATTCCCTGCAGAGAGGCTGAGGTTCAGAACCTACCAGCTAACCCAGGAGCTGAACATCTTGCTAGAGGAGCACAGCGGGCTCTTGTCAAAACCTGCACCAGGAAAAAACTTAGCACAGCAGCCAGACTCAGACAGGCACATTTGATCAAGATCAAACTTGGTATATCTGGAACCAAATTTCTGTAGCTGCTAATAGTATAACTGCACCAAAGGTCAGAAATCACTGCTATACAGAATGATACAGATATGGAGCAAAATGCAATCTCAGGTCCCAATGCTACCCGGAACAAATGCAGGTAGCACTACCATACAAGAAAATGGGATTCATGCAGCTGAAATATTTGAATTAGTAGTATCTGAAGTAAACAAACAAAAGAAGGAACATATAGAGGAACTCGGATCAGAGATAACCTCTGAAATAAAAAGAGAAATCTTTAAGTTACTAGAGTCTGAAGTAAAAAACAAAACAAAACACAGGTGCAGAAACGTATCAAATTAGAAATAACCTCTGAAGTAAAAAAAAAGACTAAATTAATAGCATCTGCAGAAAAGAAACAACTGCAGAAAAGTAGAAGAAATGAGAGCAGAAATAATCTCTGAAGTAGAAAATGAAAAGATAACTATAATGACAGACTTAATAAATGCCTTTAAAGAAGGCACAGATAAAAAATTAGAGAATAGAAAAATGATGGAATCCTTGAATAAGCAATATAGGAAAGAAATAGATCGCATGAAAGAGTTCCAAACAGATATACAAGAAAATAAAATCTCAATCGCAAGCTGGCAACACCGTATGAATGAAAGTAGAATATAATTTGATTATATAGTAGAATATAATTTGATTCCCTCTATATGTTTCTGCAGCTGTTTTTTGTTTTGTTTTTTACTTCAGACTCTAGTAATTTAAAGATCGTGAAGACAAAGTTGCAGTTAGTGAAAAGGTAAGAAAGAAGCTCTTAAAAACAACTAGGATGCAGGAAAAAATAATTCAACATCTACAAGACAATGCAAAAACGAACAACATGAGATTATTAGGAATCAACAAGAAAGAAGGAGTCAATACAAATAATACAAAAATAATATGGACAGAGTAATAACAGAAAACTTCCCAAATATGAGAAAACAATCAAACATTTAGTAAAGAAGCACACAGAACCACAAATAACATGAATCTGACTAAAAACACACTCAGATATATAATAGTCAAGATCCCAGAAATCCAGCACAAGAATAATGTACTAAAAGTTGCTAGAGAAAAGAAACATCACATTTAAAGGAAAACCCATCAGAGTACCTACAGATTTCTCCTCACAAACCATGAAGATCATGGAGCAAAGTACTTCAAGTCCTCCATGAAAACAAATTCCAGCCCAGATGGCTATACCCCAGAAAACTCTACTTCAAGTATGAGGGAGAAGTGAAATAATTCCATGACAAGGAAAAACTGAAGAATTTCATGATGTCACAGCCAACCCTATACAGCATACTAAAAATATTTTAGAGGACAAAAGTGACCCAAAATCTACAATTCAGACCAGAAAGAACACATGAAATAGGGCAATCACTTAAACAGGAGAAAAAGGAGTAAACAGTAGTAAATAAAAGACATTCAATCATAAGTCAATACATTTCAATTATAACCATCAATGTAAATGGACTCAATTCTCCAATTAAAAGAAATAGACTGGCAGAGTGGATAAGGAAGCAAAATCCAACAATATGCTGTATACTATAAACACACTTAATTCATAAAGAAACTCATAGTCTAAAAGTGAAACGATGGAAACCAATACTACATGCCCAAGCACATAAAAAAAAAGCAAGGGTAGCAATCCTGTTTCTAGACAGTCTAAATTTCAAACGAAGGTTGATCAAATGAAATGAAGAAGACTGCTATATACTGTTTAGAGCAAAAATATATGATGAAGAGGTAATAATCATAAATATGGAGGAGCTCTACAGGAGAGCACCAAGTTATAAGAGAAAAATTTTAATAGACATGAAAAAATCTAATATCCAACACCACAATCTTAACAGGAGACCTTATCACCCCTTTATCCAAAAAAGACAGGACAAGCAGACAAAACATTAGTAAAGAAGTAACAGAAATGAACCAGAACTTGGAACAACTGGAATTAGTGGGCATACACAGAGTGTTCCACCAAAGCACTTCTGAATATGCGAATATTGTTTTCAGCTGCACATGGGACATTTTCCAAAATAGGCCACATAGTAGTCAATAGGTCATGCTTAAGTATATGCAAGAAAACAGAAAATATTCCATGGACATTACCTGACCACAGTACAATGAAAATGAAGTAAATGATAAAAGAAATCACAACAACCCCAGGATTACATGGAAATTAAACAACACCCTTCACAACAACCAGAGGGTTGCAGAAGAAATTAAACAAGATATTAAGAAATATTTACAATTTAATGAAATGTCAAGCAAAATTTACCAGAATTTATTGGAAGCAATGAAAGCAGTTCTTTTAGGAAAACTGATAGCTCTGAACTCACACATTAAGAAAATAAAATGGAAACAAATAAATACTCTTGCACAGCACCTAAACTGGCTAGAAAAGGAAGAGCAAATGAAAACCAAAGCCCAAAGATGGGAGGAAATTATAAAAATTAGAGAAGAAATTAATTCAATCGCGACAAAGAAAATAATACAAAAAATTAATGAATCAAAAAGCTGGTTCCTTGAAAGATTGATAAGCCCCTAGCTAACCTCATCAAAAAGAGGAAAGAAAGGACTAAAATTCAAGCAACAAGAAATGAAAAGGCTGAAATTATGACTGCCCAGCAGAGATTTAGAGGATCATTAATAGCTACTTTGAGAATATTTACTCTCACAGAACTAAACATAGATGAAATGGACAGCTTCCTAGAAAGTTACAAACTACTATAACTGAATCACGAAGAGATAACTATAAATAACCCAGTAACAGCCAATGAAATACAAAATGTAATAAAAAGTCTATTGACAAAGAAAAGTCTGGGATCTGATGGATTCACCACTGAATTCTGCAAGAAATTCTACAGGAAATACACAGAAGACATAATCTCAATCCTCAAAAAAAAAACTTCAATGAAACTCAAAAGGAAGAAATCCTCCCAACATCATTCCTAGAGGCAAGTATTACACTGATACCTAAACCAGAGAGAGATGCCAATAAAAAAGTGAACTAAGGGCAAATTTCTCTAATGAACATGGATGCAAAAATCCTCAATAAAATCCTCGCCAATAGAATACAGCAAATCATCAAGAAGATTATACACCATGACCAAGTACGACTCATCCCAGGGATGCAACTATGATTTAATATATGCAAATGTATAAATGTAATACACTATATCAACATAACCAAAACCAAAATCACATGATTGTCTCAACTGATGCAGAAAACGCTTAGGACAAAGTCTAACACTCATTTATGTTAAAGTCCTACAGAAAATTGGAATAGAGGGCTTCTACCTCAATCTTATAAAAGCCATCCATGACAATCCAATGGCTAACATAATTCTAAATGAGAAAACCTGAAGTCTTTTGCTCTCAGATCTGGTAAAATACAAAGATGCCCTCTATCACCACTCCACTCCATTTCAATATACTTGTGGAATCATTAGATACAACCATTAGACAAGAGAGAGAAATAAAAGGAATGAGAATAGGTAAAGAAGAAGTTAAATTATTATTATTTGCAGATGATGTGATAATCTACTTGGAAGACACAAAAAAACTCCACCAAGAAGCTACAGAATAAATATGCAAATTCAGTAGCATAGCACAATACAAACTCAGCACACATAAGTCAATACCATTCCTCTACACAGATAACAAACACACTGAGAGAGAAATTAGAGAAACAATAACTTTTACAATAGTACCAAAAAGAAATACTTGGGAATTAACCTAACTAAAGAAGTAAAAAAAAAAAAAAAAAAAAAAATTCAATGAAAACTACAGTACTGTAAAAAAAGATCCTAGATTTCAGAAAATGGAAAGGTATTCCCTGCTCCTGGATAGATACAAGCAACTTTGTGAAGATACCCATACTCCCTAAATTGTTATACAGACTTAATGCAGTCCCTATACAAATACCATCAAAATACCTCACAGACCTGGATAAATCATTCTTAAAATTTATTTGGAACCAGAAAAGACCTAGAATTGCAAAGACAATTCTAGGCAACAAAGATAAGGCAGGAGACATTACAATTCCTGACCTAAGGTTATACTACAGAGCTACCGTGATAAAATGAGCATGGTATTGGCAAAAAAAAAAAAAAAAAATAGACCTGAGTATCAATGAACAGATTAGAAGATGTAGAAGCAAATACAAACACATCCAGCCAACTTATCTTCAAGAAAGGGGCCAAACATGTTTACTGGAAGAAAGATAGCTTCTTTAACAAACGGTGTTGGAAAAACAGGCTCTCTACATGCCCAAAACTAAAATTTTACCCAGGTCTATCACCATGCATTAAGCTAAAGTCAAATGGATTAAAGATCTAAATATTAAAACAGAAACACTAAAGCTCTTGGAAGAGAAAGTGGGAGAAAATCTTGAAGACTTCGGTATAGGCAAAGAGTTCATGGAGAAAAATCAAACTGCACATGTAACACTTAAAAAAATCAGTGATTGGGACGTTCTGGCTGAGTGGGCTTTTGCACGTCGAAAGAAATTACCACTAATTTCTAATAATCTACTAATTAAAAAATTAACTAATAAGTGTTCAGAGAAAGGTCTTCTATCTAGAATTTATGAAGAACTAAAAACCATTAGGGTCCCAAAATTCAAAGACCCAATCCAAAAATTTGTATCTGAGATGAACACACACTTCTCAGAGAAAGAAATTCAACAAGGCTATAAATACATCAAGAAGTGCTCCATGTCTCCAGCCATTCATACAAATCAAAACAACACTTAGACACCATCTCACCAGAAAAAATGGCTATTGTAAAGAAATCCACCAACAGCAAATGTTGGAGAGGCTGTGTGGAAAAAGGAACAATTCTTCACTGCTGGTGGGAATGCAGACTGGTGCAATCATTATGGAAAGCAGTGTGGAGGATCCTTAAAAAACTAGAACTCGAAATCCCATTCAATCCAGCTATCCCCCTACTGGCTATTTTCCCAGAAGGACTGAAAATATCACATCATAGTAATATTTGTGCACCTATGCTCATAGCAGTACAATTTGTGGTAGCCAAATCTCAGAAACAACCAAAATGTCCATCATCTGAAGAATAGTTGAAAAAGATGTGCTGTTTTTATACAACGGACTATTACTCAGCTATAAAGAATGGTACACTGTTATCAAAAACCATATTCTTGACAGGCTACAATTTTGTATTTCCTTGAATTTGCAAATATCTGTATTGACTCCTTCTTTCTCATTGATTCCCATTAATCTCACGTTGTTCATTTTCGCATCGTAGAGCAGAAATAATATCCAAAGTTGACAAAAAAAATGCCTAAATCAATAGCATCCCAAGTAGGGGAACAACTACACAAAAGTAGAAAGGAGAACAGAACAGAAATAATCTCTGTATTAGAGAGAGAAAGGATAACCATAATGACAGACTTCAATACTATTAAAGAAGACATCGATAAAAAATTAGAGGAGAATAAAAAAATGATGGACTCCCTGATGAGGCAATATAGGAAAGACATACATCGCAGGAAACAGTTTCAAAGAGATATACAAGAAAATAAAACCTCAATCACAAGTTGGCAGAGCCGAATGAACGAAAATGAAGATAGAGTTTCCAACGTTGAAGACACAGTTGCAGCCAGTGAAAGAGTAAGAAAGGATCTTTTAAAAACAACCACAATGCAGGGAAAAATAATTCAACATCTGTAAGACGATGCAAAAATGAACAACGTGAGATTAATGGGAATCAATGGGAAAGAAGGAGTCAATACAAATGATAAAAAAAGAATATGAGCAGAAGTAATAGCAGAAAACTTCCCAAATTTGAGAAAACAATCAGATATTCAGGTAACTGAAGCCTACAGGACCCCAAATAACATCAACCCAACTAAAAACACGCCAAGACATATAATAGTCAAGATACCAGAAATCCAGATGAAGAATAATATACTAAAAGCTGCTAGAGAGAAGAAAGAGATCACATTTAAAGGGAAACCCATCAGAATAACAGCGGATTTCTCTTCACAAACCATGAACTCAAGAAGAGCATGGAGCAGAGTGCTTCAAGTTCTCCATGAAAACAATTTTCAGCCCACACTATTGTACCCAGCAAAACTCTCCTGCAAGTATGAGGGAGAAGTGAAATATTTCCATGACAAAGAACAACTAAAGGATTTCATGACATCAAATCCAGTGCTATGTAATATTCTAACAAATATTTTAGAAAGGGACCAAAATGACCCAAATCCAATAAATGAGAACAGAAAGATCCCACCAAATAGAGTAACCAACTAAAAATAGGAGGAAAAATTGATAAACACTAGCGAATAAGAGTCATGTCAGCCATAAGTCAATACATTGCAATTATAACCATCAATATAAATGGACTCAATTCTCCAATCAAAAGAAGTAGACTTGCAGAGTGGATAAGGAAACAGAGCCCAACAATATGCTGCATACAAGAAACACATTTAACCCATAAAGAAACTCATAGGCTTAAAATTAAAGGTTGGAAAACAATACTGCATGCTCCAGCACCTCAAAAAAAAGCAGGGGTAGCAATCGTCTTTGTAGACAGTCTAAACTTCAAACCAGGACAGATCAAACGAAATAGAGAAGGCCACTACATACTGGTTAGGGGAAAATTCATGATGAAGAGGTAACACTCCTAAATATGTATGCACCCAACATGGGAGCAGCAAGCTATATAAAACAAACCTTAATGGACCTGAAAAATCTCATATCCAATACTACAGTCTTAACAGGAGACCTCAACACTCCCTTATCCGAAAAAGATAGGTCAAGCAAACAAAAAATCAGCAAAGAAGTGGTAGAACTGAATCAGAACTTAAAACAATTGGACTTAGTGGACATATACAGAGTATTCCACCCAACCACCTCAAAATACACATTCTTCTCAGCTGCACATGGGACATTTTCTAAAATAGACCACATATTAGTCCATAGATCATGCTTAAGTAGATGCAAGAAAACAGAAATTATCCCATGCATATTATCTGACCACAGTGCAATCAAATTGGAAATAAATGACGAAAGAAACCACAGGAATTCCAGGACTACATGGAAACTAAACAGCACTCTTCTCAACAACAAATGGGTCACAGATGAAATTAAAGAAGAAATAAAACAGTATCTACAATTTAATGAAAATTCAAACACAACCTACCGGAATTTGTGGGGTGCAATGAAAGCAGTTCTCAGAGGGAAATTCATAGCTCTGAACTCACACATTAAGAAAATAGAACGGGAACAAATAAACAATCTTATGCAACACTTAAACCGACTAGAAGCGGAAGAACAAACGAAATCTAAAGCCCTAACTCGAGAAGAAATTATAAAGTTTTGAGCAGAAATCAATTCAATTGAGATAAAGAAAACAATACAAAGAATTAATGAATCCAAAAGCTGGTTCTTTGAAAGATTACATAAGATTGATAAGGCCCTAGCTAACCTCATCAAAAAGAGGAAAGTAGGGACTCAAATTCAAGCAATAAGGAATGAAAAGGGTGACATTACTACAGACCCAGCAGAGATACAGAGAATCATAAATAGTTACTTTGAGAATCTCTACTCTCACAGAATTGAAGCCACAGATGAAATGGACAGATTCCTAGAAAAGTACAAATTACCAAAACTGAATCAAGAAGATATTAAAATTCTCAACAACCCAATAACAGCCAATGAAATAAAAAATGTAATGAAAAGCCTACCGACAAAGAAAAGTCTGGGACCAGATGGAGTCACCTCTGAATTCTACAAGAAATTTAGAGAAGAAATAGCCCCAATATTCCTCAAACTCTTCAGTGAGATTGAAAAAGAAGCAATCCTTCCAAAGTCATTCCTAGAGGCAAGTATCACACTGATACCAAAACCAGAAAGAGAAGTAACTAAAAAAGAAAACTACAAACCAATTTCTCTCATGAACATTGACGCAAAAATTCTCAATAAAATCCTAGCTATTAGAATACAACAAATCATCAAGAAGATTATCCATCACGACCAGGTAGGATTCATCCCAGGGATGCAAGAATGGTTCAATATATGCAAATCTATAAATGCAATACACTATATCAACAGAACCAAGACCAAAAATCACATGATCGTCTCAATTGGTGCCAAAAAGGCCTTTGACAAAGTGCAACACTCATTCATGTTCAAAGTCCTACAGAAAATTGGAATAGGGGGCCTCTACCTCAACCTGATAAAAGCCATCTACAACAATCCAACAGCTAGCATAATTCTAAATGGGGAAAAACTGAAGTCTTTTACTCTCAAATCTGGTATAAGACAAGGATGCCCCCTATCACCACTTCTATTCAATATAGTTCTGGAGTCATTAGCTACAGCCATTAGATGACAAAGAGAAACAAAAGGAATAAGAATAGGTAAAGAAGAAGTAAATCTTTCATTATTTGCAGATGACATGATAATTTACTTAGAAGACCCAAAGAACTCCACCAAAAAGCTACTGGAATTAATACACAAATTCAGTAACATAGCAGGTTACAAAGTCAGCACACAAAAGTTAGTGGCATTCCTCTACACAGATAACAAACACACTGAGAGACAAATTAGAGAAACAGTATCTTTTATGATAGCACCAAAGAAAATGAAATACTTAGGAATCAACCTAACTAAGGAAGTAAAAGACCTTTTCAATGAAAACTATAGTACTCTGAGAAAAGAGATCGTAGAAGATCTCAGGAAATGGAAAGATATTCCCTGGTCCTGGATAGAAAGAACCAACATTGTGAAGATGGCCATACTCCCTAAATTGTTGTACAGATTTAATGCAATTCCTATCCAAATACCACCAACATACCTCACAGAGCTGGAAAAGTCATTCCAAAAATTTATTTGGAACCAAAAAAGACCCAGAATTGCAAAGAATTCTCAGCAGTCAAGGTATGGCAGGAGGCATTACAATTCCCGACCTAAAGTTATACTACAAAGCTACAGTAATAAAATCAGCATGGTATTGGCAAAACAATAGACCTGAAGATCAATGGAATAGACTAGAGGACGCAGAAGCAAATACAAACACACTCAGCCACCTTATTTTTGACAAAGGGGCCAAACATGTGTACTGAAAAAAAGACAGCCTCTTTAACAAATGGTGCTGGAAAAATTGGCTCTCTACATGCTGAAAACTAAAACTTGACCCTAGTCTATCACCATGAAAAAAAATAAAGTCGAAATGGATTAAAGATCTAAATATTAAAAGTGAAACATTAAATCTCCTGGAAGAGAAAGTGGGAGGAAATCTTGAAGACATCGGAATAGGCAAAGAGTTCATGGACAGAAATCAATTTGCATGTTTAATAGTTGAAAGCATCAACAATTGGGACCTCCTCCAGCTAAGAAGTTTCTGCATGTCAAAGGAAATCACTAACAAATTGAAAGGCGAACGACAAATTTTGAAAAGATTTTAACCAACAAGTACTCAGACAAAGGTCTTCTATCTAGAATCTACAAAGAACTAAAAACTACTAGGATCCCAAAATTCAAAGACCCAATCCAGAAATGGGCATCTGAGATGAACACTCCTCAAAGAAAGAAATACAGCAAGCCTACAAATACATGAAGAAATTCTCCACATCGCTAGCTATTCGTGAAATGCAAATCAAAACAACACTTAGATACCACCTCACCTCAGTAAGGATGGCTATCATAAAGAAATCAACCAGC
>PVJA010009296.1:0-61262 GCA_004027025.1 Myocastor coypus
CGAGGAGGAGGAGGAGGAGGAGGAGGAGGAGGAGAAGGAGGAGGAGGAGATGGATAAGGAGAGGAAGAAGGAGAAGGAAGAGAAAGAAAAAAGAAGAAAGAAGAGAAGTAAAGCACTTCACACCAGGAAGAAGAAGGAGGAGGAAGAGGAAGAGAGGTAGGGAGAGGAGGAGGAGGAGAAGGAGAAGGAGAAGGAGAAGGAGAAGGAGAAGGAGAAGGAGAAGGAGGAGAAGGAGAAGAAGTAAAGCACTTCACACCAGGAAGAAGAAGGAGGAGGAAGAGGGAGGGAGAGGAGGAGAAGGAGGAGGAGGAGGAGGAGGAGGAAGAGGAGGAGGAGGAGAAGGAGAAGGAGAAGGAGGAGGAGGAGAAGGAGAAGAAGTAAAGCACGTCACACCAGGAAGAAGAAAGTAGTAAAGCACTTCACACCAGGCCCGGGCATCGCACACACACACACACACACACACACACACACACGCACACACGCACACATGCACACACGCACGCACGCACGCACGCACACAAAGGAACACTTTGCACAATTATAATTCATAGTAGTTATTCAGAGGACAAGATGCAAACATGCTAACCTGTTTTGAAATTGTTTCATTGCTTTTTATCTTTTTCTTTTCATTAAAATGAATTGAAAAATTTTAAAAATATATAATGACAAACAGATGTCATTTATGTCTTGTTATTTTTTAACAAATTTTACACCTTGGTGTGCAGGAATGGTTAAACAAAGAAGTGGAGTTAGGAAAATCCTACCTAAATACTATAGTTTAAAAATAACTCACAGAAGTTAAATGTTACTGGAGATTATAAAGCTTACTGGAAGATGTGAAAACAGAGCCCTCATCTCCCAGGTGCTAGTTCAGTGTTTGTTTCAGGTACATTTGCCTGTGGACCCAAATGCATTGTGTAACACTGATCTCTATTTGCAAAGACTATGGTGATGAGGCCAACAGGGACTTCAAACCCCCGCACACACAAAAAAAATTACAGGGTAGAGCATTTATTTGAAGTAGCCCTGTTTGCATGTGCTTTATCTCTCCAGCATTAGGACTTCAAACTTTATTTTCAAGTTATCTTGCAAGGGCATCTTTCCTTGAGCCTCTCTTATTTCCTATTACATCTCTCACAACCACTCACAACTTAATCTGAAAAGGATTCCACACGGTAAAAGCTCTTTTTTCCACCTCTTATTCACTCACTCTTCAACCTAATGTAATCAAGTTCCCTCTTCATTAATAGTTCAATTCTCGCTGACATTTTATAAAGAAGTAGTGGACATTCTTAATTTCTATGTACCTGGCCTCATCTCCCTTTCTGTGACTTTATGCTTTATGGGTTTCCCATGATAGCACTCATCCCACATTTTTTAGCTCTTTTTCATCTTTTTCGCACCTTCCTAAGGTTCTATTCTTTGTCTTCACAACTTCCTTCTTTACAAGCTTTTCCTGAGTGACGTTTTTCTATTTGACTTCAGCTACCAACAGTGTTCTCATATCATCACTATTTCCTGCTCAGAGATGCATTATAGCCTCGATTTCATGCAGTCATTTCCTAAATCAAGAACTGCTTGTGTGCTTGGTCATTCTCAAGCATCTGAACCTCAACATGGTCCCAAATGAAATAATGCCTTTTTCCAAAATGTGCCTGCTAATAAAATATTTAAGAATGGCACTGCCCAATTCATATTGCTCCCCTGCTCTCCATGGTTGCTATCTTAATCCTAGTGCTTTCCATATCTGAACTCACTGGATACAATGGTACCCTAATAGTCTCTGTTTCCAGTTTCCAGAATCTCATATTTTCTATTCTTCTAGAATGACATGAATTATCTAAGACAAATTTAGCCATATAATTTCCCCGATTAAAATAATCCTATGCCCCCAAATAGACAACAAGGCATTCCAAATACCTTATTGCAATATAAAATGTTTCCACATTCAAACCCTTAACTATTCTTACATTACACTTCCTGTATAATCATCACCACCTTCTCATATTCTCTTTTAATTATAGATATATCCAAAATTCTATAACTCATTCAATAGTATAGCCTGCTTTTTATCTCCTGGTTATTCATAATTTAGAGGTTCTTTATTTTCAGGACACTTTAGATCTCTGACTATCTAGAAGATAGTTTGAAGAACCCAAAATAATAATCTGGGTCATGGCCTCCTCTGAGTTACCACAATATTGCACCATTCTATTACAGAACCTACAAAGGCACATCACACTGCTTAACCTATGTTTATCTTCCTTATTATACAATAAACAAATTGACAAAGATGCTACCTCATGTAGTTGTACAGTGTTTGACATAAACCATGCAGTGTATTTATAGAATCGAATTTGTCATGTAGTAAGTAAAAAAAGAATTTTTCCACATAGGATATTTCAATACACGTAAATAAATATATGATGTTAGACTTTCCAACTCCATGAAGCTCTACAAAACCAAAATATTTTTCTCTGAAATGTTTGTGGTGACAATTTCCTGGGAATACTCATCACACAATAGTAAGGCACCCATGTTTCTCCATGAAATAAGTTTTCTATATTGATACGGTGGTATCTACAATGAATTTAATATAACCATGTTTTTAAAAATAAAAAGGATGCCCTTCTGATAGAAATAATGAAATATTTTTGTTTCATTTATATAGTTATACTTAACCATAACAAGAAAATAAAGCATATGCCACACAAAAGTTAAATGCAAAGTTTATATCTATAACTATGGATTTTTTCCATCACTCACTTCAAAAGTTTAGATTTTTCTAATAGCCTTGTATAGCCAGAAGTGACTTGCACCATTACTAAGACTGTTCTTGTAATACAAAGAAACTTAAGTCAATTTGTAGCATTTTCTAAATATATATTTGTATTCAAATTAACTGAAAATAGATTCAAAATAATTTCTATTTTGTATAGGAGATCCTTGTTTCATAATCAGTGTAATCATCACTAATTATTTGGATTTATTTTCAATAGTTTCAATATTTCACTTCTGCCAGAATATCCAGTATGAAATATCCCACTTAATGAGACAAATATGTGCTTTTCAGGTAGATCTTAATATACTGCATTCAACTGGAAACTGAAAAAACATTCTGCACAGATCGAAGTAGGCATTAAAGCAACACTCTCCTTCACCAGTGTCTGCTAACCCCAGTAAAGCATTCCCTCCACTCTTTGATACAGAATGTAGAAAGCTATAGTTTATTCAAAACATTTTGAGCATGGACAGAATTTGAGTTGCTATACCCCAACTATAATTACACTTTGATAATTTTGTTTTGGTATCAGGGATCAAACTCAGGACCTTATGCTTGCCAGGCAGGCATTCGTGCCACTGAGCTGTATCCCTGGCACACTTTGATAATTTAATCAAAGTGTAATGAAGTACATATCTATTTTATTTAAATGAATTACTTTATGTAAGTTGTTGATTTTCTTATCTTGCAACAGTTTGAGGACTTTTTGCTTCATTTTAGTTTTTGTTTTTCCTCTTAATATTTTTCCCCATTCCTTATTTTTTTCTTGATTTTGTTTTGAACTTTAAAACAAAACTGATCAGAAGAGACAAAGAAGGTTACTATCTATTGTCTAAGAGAACAATTGAACAGGAAGAGATGAATATTCTATTTTATAAATGAATGTTCCCTAAAATATAGTCTGAAACAAAATGTTCCTATATTGGAGGTTATTATTTCAAGGTCAAATGGCAAAGGAAGCTCTAGAATCCTTGACTTCAAGTATCAGAAATTCTACAAACACAGGCATTATCAAATACTGATAGCTGGAGATTTAATTGGTATAGAAACTTTGAAAGATAATGATTTCATTTATCCACTCATTTTTTAGTGTACTCACACTAAAGGAATATGTGTTATGTTAACAAAAATATTACATATAAGCATATCATCTATGATAGTATTTACAAAAACTAAACGCTCATTAGCAACAAACTGGCTTGCTAGGTGTGGTGGGACATGCCTATAATTCCAGAACTTGGAGGCTCAGGCAGCAGGATTGCCACCATTTTGAGGTCACCCTGGACTAATTAGTGAATTCAAGGCCACCTTGAACTACATATTTTGGAGACCTTGTCTCCAAAATACTCAGATAGATAGAAAGATGACAGATGATAGATAGATAGATAGATAGATAGATAGATAGATAGATAGATAGATAGATAGATAGATAGACAAAGTAAGCTTTGTTCAGGTGTAGCATGATCATGTATGAAAGATCATGTAGCAGTATAGACAAATGAAAAACAAATGAGTTAGTTCTAGTGATTCTCTGTATCTCCTCCATCATCAGGTAAGTTTTCTGTCTCTGTTTGTCCTATACTCCTCTCTAAGAGTTTGATCCCCACAAATTTTATCACCGGAGCCCTAGTATAAGTGGCTTTCTGTCACATTCAACCACAGGAGTCATCAGTAGAATATGGGAAGCATGTTCTCAGATCATTTCTCACCTGGTACCTGTTTTTTATCAATGCTGAATCCTGCCAAATCTTCACTTCCCTTTGGTCATGTAGCTCTCACTGTCTCAGGTGATGTGATCTCTCTTTTTTCTTCTTCAAGATAGAAAGTGTGGTTAACTTCACAAAGGCAGCCCAAAACAAATGGTGGAGGGACTGTAGGGAAAGAAAGAACCCTTATCAACAGTTGGTGGGCATGCAGACTGGTACAATCACTACAGAAATCAGCGTGGAAATTCCTTAAAAAGCTAATATTGGAGATCCCATGCAACTCAGCTGTTCCCTCCTGACTATTTTCCAGAAGACCTGCAAAATATCATACCACAGCACTATATGTGCACCCACATTTATAGCAGCTCAATTTGTCATAGATAATACTGGAAACAACCTACATGTCCATAAACTAAGGAATGCATAAAGAATATGGGGTACTTTTACACAATGGAGCATTAGTCACCCATACAAAAGGATGACTTTGAGGCTTTTATTGGTAAATGCATGCAACTAGAGACCATACGTTTAAGTGAAGTAAATCAGACCTGCATATGCAAACAATGTAGTCTTCTTAGTGTGAGAACCTGAAAGAAAATGGGATCTAATGGGTACAATAGATACTCAGAAAAGAAAATGAACTTATTCAAAATGAAAGAGCTACTGAGCTGAGAAGCACAAGAGAGGAAGTGGGAGGAAGAGATACATCTATGTACACAAGCCAGATGGTTTGGACAATTGTACTGTGGATTTCCACTGGTCTATGGAAAGGAGCAATTGATGCTTAATATGTATTGTGTCCTTTTGTCAGTTTTTTGTCCTTTTTCCTCTTAATTTGTTATTCTTTTCTTTCTTTCTCTAATTTTGCATGCATATAATATGTACAACTGATTGGAAGACAACAACCATGCATTAAAACAAATACTATAAAACTCATATTATGTTATTAAGTGAAATTTTGTATCACTTGTAATTTTCTGTTTTAATACTATGTTGTACTGTCTTTTTAAAAAATTAAAATAAGAAAATAAAATGCAAATAGAAGCATCATCATGGTATTCAAGAACAAAAACTATGTAAGTACTACTAAGTACATATGAAAGGATATAAGAAGAACTTTTTCCAAAACAACAGATTCAAAACGACAAAACACCTCTCTGCAAAGAAACAGGATTGAATTCTCATGTAAGCAAGACTCTATAATTCCTGATTATTTTAAAGTAAATACACTATGCACTATAGATAACTTTTAAAAGTATTTATTAAAAACATGATCATAAATCATGCAGTAAAAAAAATATTCAACTTCTGTAAACCATTATTTCCTTAACATATTTAGCCTGTTCACTCCTTTCTCTGGAACCTGTTAGCATATTATATAATTTAGGAAATGCTACACCTGAACCTCTGAGCCTTAGAACTTTCTCCATTTAGATGTCATTTCTTGAGATTCTCTCATTTTATAGCACATTTTGTATGTATTTTCTCACTCTTATTATTCTGCTCTGGGATCTCTGCTTCATTAGTTGTTTCCCTCATGGAATAAAGAAAGACATTACTTAAGCTCAGTATCAAGGATCTCTGGAAACATTTCCAGTCCTGTTGTACATTAACATGTTCTGTCAATCTAGAACACCATTGCATAATATCCTAACATTACTCACAAGTGGCTTTTGAATTCCTGAAATGTGGCTAGCTTAAATTGAGATGTGCTTTGAATATAAATATATAGCTTACTTCAAAGATAAAGAATATATGTGAAATTATAGTATAGGTCATAAATTATTTTATGTCAATCACATGTTTTAATGACACATTTTGGGTATAATGTGCTAAGTAAAATGTATTAAAATAATTTCACCTCTTCCTTTATGCTTTCTTTTTTAGTTCAGCCTCAAACTCACTATGAGTCCCAGGCTGGCCTTAAACTCATAGCAATACTCCTGGCACAGAGTCCCAAATCCTGGAATTACAGCCTTTTTTTAAATATGACTACTAGAAAAATACAATTGCATATATATCTCAGATTACATTTCTATTGGATAGCACCGTCAAACCATGCCCACTTGTTTTCACTTTGAAATGAATGGTATTCTTCTAAAAGCACCCCACTAGGACTGGTAATATAATTTTGACAGGTGCACACATACCATCCTCTTCAATAAGGAGTTCTTCCACTCTTGGAGCAAGTCACTGATCACAGTATTAGGAGTGAGAAGAAAGAATAAATAGGCAAAAGATGAGTCAGAAAACACATTATTTACAATGCTACAATCTACCCTCTTTTGCAAAGAATGAGAAACTATTGAATGATATTAAGTAAATATGTCATTTAATCACAATGGGTTTCAAAAAGATAAAACTTACATGGAAAATGGAATGGGCTTAAGGTAGAGTTACCTTTGAGCTGTTTCAATATTCCATTGGAAATATGAACTACAGTGATGTGAACAAGGGTATAGCAATAAGGATGGCAGTTCCAATGTCAGAAATTATTAATCAATAGTACATGAAATTTTTCTTTATATTAGGACATTAATGAATAGGACATTGAAATTAGTAATCAATAGGGGAACTGTAGCTCAGGAGTAGAGCACCTGCCCAGCACACCCAAAACTCTGGGCTCCATCCCAGCACCACAAAGTGTGTGGGGGGGAGGTTAAAAAAAATAAGACATCAAGGATGGTAGGGTGAATGTCGAGTGAAACAGTGCAAGAAGTCAGCAAATACTTACTGTGCTTGTCTCATATTCTATGAAGTCTACTCCTCTACTCCCTAAAAATCTTGAAAACATTTTATAACTTTATATAATTCTATATTTCACACAAATAATAATTCAATGTCACCTAAATATTATTTAACCTAAATAATAGGTTTTAGTTAGTTGTCCAGCGATACTTTTATATTATTTTGGCATCCATAAATTGTAATACAGCTTTTCAATGTATCCACTTAGGATCCATGTTAACAAATATATTCATGGTTCTCAATATATGCTAATCCTTCATAGTATTTCAAAACATTTTTAACCTTAAATGAATCATTTCTTCTCTATCAATTTAAAATTTAATTGAGCCAAAAATTTATCAATTTAATAATCTGAGTTTTATAAGTTGCCAGCTCTATGAAACATTAAATGAGGTAATAAATTTTAAATAATTCATGAAATGATAATATATAAATAAGTTCATCTCTTACAAATAAAATGACATCAAAATATAGTGCTCAACATAGATAATGTTTGGCACTGCCTTAGATACAAAAACTGAATCTTCACTATATCTGTCGTATAGTTTAATTAATAAATATGAAACAAAACACTAAAATTATACAAGAAAAGCATACTGTAGATTATGTAATCTCATTTCATTTATCAAGGAATTACTTGGCTGAATCCATCTATTTATAAAAGGTAAGTGTAGTTTAGACAAATTTTATTAAAATTAGGAGTGTACATGATGCCAAAACCTGTGAATGTAATGTTCTACTCAAAGATTAAAGTCAAAGTTCATATTGCTTTCATCTGCATTTACCCATCAACATACCCGGTTGTAAATGCTTACATTAACACAAATATAGCTGGGGATGTAGCTCAGTGGCACAGCACCTGCCTGGTAAGGTCAGGTCACAAGTTCAATTCCAACTTTAAAATATATATATATATATATATATATATATATATATATATATATATATATATAATTTCAATTGTCTGTATAGAAATTTGGTAGATCCTAAGGATTCAGAGATACCATGTAAGTATCTCGCTCAGTGGTTCTCAGCCAGTGTTGATATGTGTAGTAACTAGTGACATTTTTGATTGTCATGACTACAGTGGCTGGTTGCTACTGACATTTAAAGGTAGATATTAAGATATTAAGATATTAAGAATGCAGCTAGACACCCTATAGAGCACAGGAAGTTCCTCACAACAAATAATCTGACCTTGAATGTCAACAATGCTCAAGTTAAAAGATCCTGATCGTGAGATATATTTTCTTTTTAATTTCTCTCAGATTGTTTTGTCTTCTTACCCTGTAAATTGTAAAAACTGTTACACCATATGTTATACATATAATATATATAATATTCCTAAAGTAAGTAGGTGTTTGTGTTCCTGGCATACTTTTAAAGCTGTGATTCAAAGAGATAAATGAGTTGCCCAAGGACATGCAGCTAGGAAGTGTTGAATCAAAGATTTTCAACATATCTACAGTCTAATCATTCTACAAGTATGTTAAGAAATATGCTCTTGGCTGGGAAATGCTCCCACTATATTGTAAAATATATAAGCACTGTGATAAAATACCTCTTTTTCTCTATTACATTTCAGTACCTTGGATAAGACTCTGACTCTGTACCCTTTGCCAGAGTACTGAATGAGGTTACTTGTAAAGAAACTGTTTTGATCTTCTTTAATTCATATGTAGCTATTACTTATAGAAACCACAGTGAAAAGGGCAGAAGGCACTAAATGTCTTTATTATCACTCAAGAAATATAGTAAATTTTGTCTTGCAAGGGCCATCTAGAAAAATGGGATTTCATCAGTGCAACAAAGCTTTACTTTTCATTAAGTGTTGGGGATTGAACCCAAGGCCTTGTGCATACCAGACAAATGCTCTAACATTGCACTCCACTCCAGCCTTTTGCTGTTGTTTGTGGTGCTGGCAATCAAACCTAGGTCCACACACACACACACACTAGACCAGCATCTACTATTAAGATATAAATGACTTAGTAATTTCCTTTCTTGTCCACTAAATTAGAATACATTAGGCAATTTTTAACTTATTGCTTCTTTTCTTGATCATTTTCTTTTTCTTCTGTCCAACAGAAATATCATTTAAAATCAGTATTGTTTTCATAAAATAAAGAACTGTAATTGTCAACTTGCAGAGGGTTTGAATTAACAATGGTAGTTCACAGACATCTCTAAATTTAAGGTAACTCTGAAAAATGAAGGATACCTAAAAATATCAAATTTATCATAAAAGACATTTTTAGGCCAAATTTACTTGAATTCATATCTTGAGAAATTTGGAGTATTTTAGCCAATGCTTAAGAACTACTTCAAATATTTATAATATAATTAGCCAATCAACACGTTTTTAAAAATCTTTTTAATTTGTTTATGTATTTGATACAGGGTTTTGCTACACAGCCCAGGCTTGATAGTTATCCTCCTATTTCAGCCTTGCCAGCACTAGGATTGTAGGTATATGCCAACATGCCTGGTTTCAGTGGCAGCATGGTGCAGCTAGGTTCCCAGGCAGGCAGGACATGAGGTACCAGGGATTCAACTCCAGTCCTTTTGCTTGCAAGGTAGGCACTTCAATTGCTGAGCTATCTCCCCTGACTCCATTAACAATTTTTAAGGCAAATTTTAGTTCTGTCTGTTCCAATACATATTTGGGGGGTTTTGTTGCATTTTATTTTTTTCTTTTTGCTGGGGATTGAACCCAGGGCTTCACCCATGCTTGGCAACCTCTCTACCACTGAGCTACACCCAGAGCGCTAGAGTTTTATTTTTGTTCAGTAAGCTATTTTTTATCAGTGTATGTTTGCAATACATTATAGTTACCTTTGTTAGAGAGAATTGGTATATGTATATGTAACACATCCTAGCCATTTTTGATCTGTTTTAATCCCCACTCAACCTTCCTTTTTCCTCTTTTTCCCTAATCTACTTCTCTGTTCTTTGTTTTCATGCCAATTTTGGTACTTTGAAACTAGAGCATATTTCGAGGAACAGAGTTGCAGCTTAGGGCCCTGTCACTAGTAGAATTAAAGCTTTGATTTACCCAAGTGTATTAGTCAATTGGCAGAATACCTGACACAATTAAATTGAAAGGGAGAAAATTTGTTTTGGTTGAAAACTGCAGAGGTTTCAGTCTACTTCCATCTATGGCTGCATGGTCCTGTTGCTTTGGGCCCAAAGTGGCAGTGCACCATTGGAGGGAGCATGTTATAAGAGCCCTCTTCCCCTTTTGGCAAGGATAAAAAGATGGGAAGGGCCTGGGCTCCCAATATTCCCTTCTCAGGTGTGGCCCTGATTACTTACTTCCTAATATTCCTTATACTCCTCAATAGCACGAAACAGTAGAGCAAGCCTCTTATCCATAGCCCTTTTGAAGACATTCAAGACTTAAACATTAACAGAAAGTTTGTGTTCTAACTATTCAGAAGTCAGTTAGGACACATAAAGCAGATCATCTTCTCAAATCATTCCCGAATGTTTGTCTGAATTATTTTCAGTACAGTTCCCTGGGATAGTTATATAGTTAGATGGTTCCAGAAACAGCAGGAAAGAACTACAACACCTTCTGCCTGTCTTTCAAAGAAGCAGCATCTTGTGAAATTTATAACATCTGAAAGCTGATCTTCATCCTGCCTTGAAACAGTCCTAGAATCATGACATGACTGACAAGTGGTTCTGCATGCCATAAGCTCTCTGGGAACAGGACTTTCTGGGTCCATTAGGCTGAGGGTGGGGATATCATGCCAACTTCTGAAAATTGGCAGCAATCTGAATCTTGTCTCCCCATAGGGCTATGGCACAGATTTGACTAGTTCGACTGGTGCATATTTTTATAGATTCATTACTTTTTAAATAAAATTAATTATATGGAATTTATCAGGAATGATAGGATGTTTCAATATAAGTATCTGTTGTATGATGTTTAAATCATGTTAAATTTATTTGCATTCTCAAACATTTATCATTTCTATTTTGTGAAAACACTCTAAATCCTTTCCTCAAGGCTTTGGGAATTTCCATTATCCAGAGTCTCTCTACTGTACACATAAACTCCGCATTATTATCTAACTGCAGTTAGCCTCTCTTCAGCCTTCCTTCCTCTCTCCCTGGGCTCCAATAACTACATTTCTACTTTCAACTTCTGTACAATCAATAACTTTTTTATGTTCCAAATATAAGTAGGGTGGGATGGCCAGATAGCTCAGTGGATTAAAGCGCCTGCTTAGGCAGAATGCCTAATGGCTAGGATTTAATCCCTGGCGTGCTGAGCCGGCCCTGCCCCCAGGGCATGCTGAGACAGAAATTGAGACTGGGCATGATTGAGCTCCCCCATAATCCCAGTGCTTGGGAGGCTGACAACAGCAGGATCACTGAGTCTGATCTGTGTAATAAGACCATGTAGACCCTATTCTAAAATACATAAATGGGAATATGCAATAATAATGTTTCTGTGCCTAGATTTTGTCATTTAAAAATGACCCCAAGTTCTAGTCACATTCAAGGATATTCAAAACCTAAATTTGCTGCAAATGATAGAACTTTAGTCTTTTTCTATGAGTGAATAGTATTTTATTCTGTGCCATATCCCTGCTTTCTTTATCTATTGATGAGTTGATGGAAACTTACTTGTTTCTTGGATATTGTGGATGGTACCACAGTAGCCACCGGAGTTCAGATATCTTTGACACACTGATTTCATTTCTCTTGGATATACACTGTGTAGTGGAATTTGTGAAACAGATGTAGTTTCACCATTTTATTTTTAAGGAACACAAAACAGTGATAGAAAAAAACCACATTAAAAACAATATAAAATTTCACCAAACAAAGTAATAGAGATTTGACAATGATTGCTGTATTATATGATACTCTCTTCAAATTACGTGTTCAGATTACCAGATATAAATATGCAGGATTCATTTAAAGAAACAAAACCAAACATTAACAAAGAAGTTATGAGAAATCAAGAGGGAAAAAAACCAAAGCAAAAAGAAAAAAATTAAGCACTAACTGTTCCTTTCAAAAGACCAGCAGAATTGATAGTACAATTATACAAACTATTCTGCATATATACCTAAGTATATCTTTTTTCCTTCTTTCATGCCTTTTTTATCTGTTTTTCCTTCCCAATAAACAATTTCTTTCACTTTCACAGTATGTTTTATCTTTTTTATTTTAATTACATGCACACATCATATTATCTTGCTAGTATGAGAATCTCAAAGACTTGCACTTCTAATTTTTGAGAAATCTCTATAATAATTTCACATTCTCACCAAAAGTATGTATCTTTACCACCACTGGTCATGTTTTTGATAGTAGCCATCCTCCCTAGAATGAAATGATATCTCATGTTACTGATTTTCATTTCTGTGATAATTGATGATGCTGAAATTTTTCATATACTTGTTCATTTCTGTTTCTTTTGAGAAATATTCATTTGAGTCTAGCTCTTAGCTGTAGTTGTGCTGTTGAACTTTTTCAGCTCTTTTTTTTTTCTCTCATTTCAGAACTTTTGTTTATTTATTTATTTTTATGGCCGGCTCAGCCTGCCCTGAGGGCAGGGCTGGCGCAGCATGTGATGGAGGGATCGAACCTCGGTCCCTGCAGCTGCCCAAGCTTTCCTAAGCAGGCACTTTAGACCACTGAGCCATCCTGCTAGGCCCCCTTTTTCAGTTCTTTATGTATTCTAGATATTAAACTCTTGTCAGATGCACAGCATGTAAATATTTTCTTGCATTTTGTTGGTTGTCTTTTCACACAATTGATTGCTTCCTTTATTATACAAAAACTTTATAGCTTGATGAAATCTTATTTGTCAAAGAACACAAATAGTAATTGAAAAAAAAGCATTAAAAATGATGCAAAATTTGACTAAACAAAGTAATAGGAACCCAAGAATGGCTGCTGTATTACATGATGTTATCTTCAAATTACTTGTTTAAGTTATGAAACATAAACATGCAAAATTGGTTTTAAAAAATCCAAACAATAACAACCATAAAAAGTTATAAGAATTTCAAAAAAAAGAAAAAATTGTTGACCGCTCCTTTTAAAAGACCAGCAGAAATCAGCAGAAAAATTAAATGTATCTTCTACCTTTCTTTCATTTGTCCTATTCCTCATTTTTCCTTTCCATTGAACAAATTCTTTCCCATTCTCAGTGTCTATTGCACCCCTCAGATAATATCTACTCTTTCAGGATATCACACCAGTATGACAGTATGATGTCTGCACATGTGGGTATGACTTATTCACTTACCAGTACAGTTTCTACTTTCATCCACTTATCTACAAAAGCCTTGAATTTATCTTTTTTATAGACCAGTAATCTCTACACCCATTCATTTGATAAAAGCCTTGAATTTATCTTTTGTTATAACTGAGTAATACTTCATTGTATAAAAATACTGCCTTTTTATCAAATCCTCAGTTGATGAGCATTTGGTTTATTTCTAAAATTTAGCTATAATAAATTGCACTGCCATAAACATGGGTACACATGCATGTATTACAGTGTATATGCATCACTACAATAAGATGACTTCAGTTATTTTGAAAAAAATACCTAGGAGGGAACAAGCTGGCTTGAATGGGACCTGCAATGCTAGTGTTTTGAAGAATCTCCATCCCTGATTTCCAAAATGGTTGTACCATCCTGCACTACCACCATAAGTGGAGAACGGTTATTTTACCCAACAACCAGTCTAGCATTTATAATTGGTCGACTTCTTTTTTTTTTTTTTTTTTTTTGTCTTTTTGAGACAGGGTCTTGTTATGCAGTTCAGGCTGGCCTTGAGCTCAGTTTTCTAGCCCAGGCTGGTCTCAAACTCGCACCGATCCTCCTGCCTCAGCCTCCACGCTGGCATTACAGGCGTGCGCCACCACGCCCGATTGGCCGACTTCTTGGTGATAGCCATTGTTTCTAACATAACGTGGTATTTCAGCATTGTTTTAATTTGCACCTCTTGAATGCCCAATGATGTTGAACATATTTCCAAGTTTATTTGCTATTTTTATCTCTTCATTTATGAAGTGTATATTCATCTCAGATGCCCATTTTTGGATTGGATCTTTGAAATTTGGAGGTTTGATTTTTTAAATTCTTTGTATGTTCTAGATAGAACTCCTTTATCTAAAGGACAGTCTGCTATGACTTCTTAACAATTCGTGGATTTTCATATTACTATGTTGGTGAATTTTCTTAAGTGCAGAAACCTTTTTAAAAGATGAAGTCCCAACTGTTGATTCTTTGAAGTATTTCCAGTGCACTTTTCTTTTTTGTTCATGAAATCTCTACCTATCCCTATGTCCTTTAAGATTTCCAGAAGATTTAGTGCCTGTTTTAATATTTAAATCTTTGGTCCAGCTTGACTATAATTTTGTGCATGGTGGGTAAGCATGGGCTTATTATTATCCTTTAGCATATGAAAAGCCAGTTTTTTCAGCATCATTTGTTAAAGAGGCTACCTTTCCTTCAGTTAACATGTTTGGTCCCTTTATCAAAGATAAGGTAGCCGAGTGTGTTTGTAGTTCTGGTCCATATCTTCTAATCTGTTCCATCAATTGTCAGGTCTGTTTTTATGCCACTACCATGCTGATTTTATCACAGTAGCATTATAGTATAATTCCAAGTGCTCAGGATTGTTTCTGCTATTTGGGGTCAGTTCTGGTTCCAGACTAGTTTTAGGAATGTTTTCTCTAAATCTGTGAGTATATTAAGGGTAGTTTAATCAGGAACACACTGAATCTGTATAACAATTTTGGGACTATGGTCATTTTCACAATGTTGGTCCTTCCTATCCAAAAGCAAGAAATACCTTTCCATTTTCTGAAATCTTCTTTGATATCTTTTTTCAGAGTACTATAATTTTCAAAGCAACAGTGTTTTACTTTCTTTGTGAGATTGATTTCTAAGTATTTAATTGTTTTAGTTGTTATTATGAAAGGTGTGGTTTTCATAATTTCACTTTCAGGGCATTTGTTATATATAGAAATGTCGATGATTTTTGAGTGTTGACTTTGTATACTGCTATGCCACTGAATTTGGTTATTAAAACTACAAGTCTCTTAGTTGAGTTTTTGGGTGTCTTATATGTACAGTATCATGTCACCTGCAAATAATTTCACTTTGATTTCCAATCATTATTCCTTTTATTTCCTTTTCTTGTCTAATTACTCTGCCTAATGTTTCCAGAACTACATTTAATGGGAGTAGAGACAGTGGGTATCCTTGTCTTGTTCCTGATTTTAAGATGAAGGCTTTCAACTTTTCTCCACTCAGTATGATGTTGGCTGTTGGTTTATGGTAGATGGCTTTTATCAGGTTGAGGTAAAGATCATCTATTCCAATTTTCTGTAGGATTTTTATCATAAATAAATGGCAGACTTTGTCAAAAGCTTTTACTGCATCTATTGAGATATCCACGTGATTTTTGTCTTTGGCTTGCTGATGCGATGTATTACATTGATGTATTTGCAGTATTGAACCATACCCACATTCCTGGGATGAATCCCACTTGGTCACGTGTAGTCTTCTTGATGATTTGTTGTGTTCTATTTGGTAGTATTTTATTGAGTATTTTTGCACGGGTTTATTAGAGAGATTGGCCTGTATTTCTCCTTTTTGGTTGGGTCCTTATACAGTTCTGGTATCAGAGTAACACTTCCCTTGAGGATGACTTTGGGAAATTGTTTTCCTTTCAATTTCATTGGAGAGTTTGAGAAGAGCTGGCATTAGGTCCTCCCTAAATTTCTTGTAGAATTCAGCAGTGAATCCACTAGGTGAGCTTTTCTTTGTTGGGAAGTTCTTATTACACTTTCAATTTTATTGGCTGATATTGGGTTACTGAGAATTTTCATATCTTGATTTAGGTTTTGTTGTTTATATGTATCTAGGTTTCTATCCACTTCTTCTGTATTTTCCATTCTGTGAAAGGTTTCGGATGTTGTGAATTTCTATGGGTTCTGTAGTGATTTCACTGTTTTCATTCCACTTCGCATGAATTTGAATTTTTTCCTTTTTCATGAGGTTAGCTAGCACTTTATCAGTTTTATCATTTCAAAGAACTAACTCTGACTCAATCTTGTATTGTTTTCTTCATCTCCATTGCATTTATTTCTGGTCTTATCTTCATAATTTCCTGCTTTCATTGGGCTTTTTGGCTTGACCTGCTCTTCATTTTCTAGATTGAAATGTAGCCTAAGATTGTTTACTTAGGTTCCTTCTGTTTTCCTAATGTGAGAATTTATCACTATCAGTTCCCCTCTTACAACAGCTATCACTGCATCTTATAGGGTCCAGTATGATGTATCTGCATCTTCATGTGATTGTAAATAGTTTAATTTCTTCTCTAATTCCATCTGTGATCCACTGATTGTTCAAGAAGGTGTTAGTTTGCACATTTTTAGCATTTCTGCTTTTTTTGTCAATAACTTCCAACTTCATTGCACTATGGTAAGGTATCATGGGATAATTTCAATTCCTTTACAGTTAAGCATGTTGATTGGTGAACTGAGGTAGTTTACGTTGATGTATTGATTTATATTTGTCATGTTGTTTTCCTACTGTAAGATCCCTCTGATTAATCACTCACTCTACTTTGTGGTTGTCTTGTGTTGTCCTTCAAGTTATGGTCATCTTTGTCTCTAAAATATCTGTCAGTACCCTTTGTAGTGCTGGTTTGGCTGTCAGGAACTTTTTCCTTTGTTCTTTGCCAGGGAAGTAACTTATCTTACCATTAAATTTGTTTTTGTTTGGCCCTGGTCACTTTTATTACTCATTCCCTGAACCTCAGCTACCTCATGAATAGCACCTACTGCATAATGATAATTAAATACATTCATGCAAAAAACAGTATTGCTTGGGCCATGCTATACCCTCAACAAATGTCAGTTGTCGACAGCAATTATTTACATGCCCATGTCACCACAGGGCTGGGAGGTTCAAAAGAAAAAAAAAAATGTGCCTTAGCTCACAGGACACAATCTACCCAGTTTGTCCTTAGTCTTCACATGTGTTCTGTCATGGATAGGTGCTAGGTGGCTTTCATCTGCAAAACTGAGAAGAGCCATCTGAGCTGTTTGCATAGAAGA
This sequence comes from Myocastor coypus, assembly GCA_004027025.1. Lineage (NCBI taxonomy): Eukaryota > Metazoa > Chordata > Mammalia > Rodentia > Myocastoridae > Myocastor > Myocastor coypus. The sequence continues at coordinate 17,344 of PVJA010009296.1, forward strand.
CATTAATATTCAGTATTCACACTGACAGACCTAGACATATTCTTGTCAATGTACCAGACATCTGCTGGGGGAGGCAGAGAAGCCCAGTCTGGCACCCCAGTTGTACTTCTAGTTCATGGCCCCTTGTAGTCCTGTTGCAACTTCTGCTTCAGTGTCAGCTATTGCCTTTGCTGAAGGCTATGTTGGGCCCTGCAGTCATGCCATGGGAGTGGATGACCTAAGAGACAGATTCTGGTTTGTTTTTTGTTTTTGTTTTGTTTTGTTTTTTGTATAGGGTCTACAGGGTCACTATGTAGATCAAAATTATAGTGATCCTCCTATTTGCAGTCTCCCAAGCACTGAGATTATAGACTTGCACCACCATGCTCAGTCTCTATCGCCATCATCACCATCTCAGCGCACCCTGAGGGGTCAAACTCCCTGGCACCTGCATCTGCCTAAGCAGGCACTTTAATCCACTGACCTATTTGGCTAGCTTCAAGGGACAGATTTTTAAAACCACCTATAAGTTTCAGAAATTTCAGGGTTTGTTACTTGTTTGCAAACTCTGTAATATTTCACTGGCCAAACTGGGTTTGGCCACTTTCCAGTGGAACTGGTTCACTTCCTGGGTTCAGATATTTCTGTCTTGCTTGACTCCAAATCATTCTCTTCTTGGAAAGCCTTTCACCTCACCTGGTCTATACGCACTTCATCCATGTTGCCTTTCTTTATCGCCACCTCCAGGTCTGTGCCTGGCTCCTTCTTCCAAGGGTCTCCTGTTACTGTTTCCACCCCCTCTTCTTCTTCATCCTCCCGCTCCTCCCTCTTTATTCTCATTCTGAATGTACTCCAGAACCTACATTCTCTCTTCTTTCCTTTTCTAGCGTTGATATCCATGGACCTGGAGAGCTTGGAGTGGCCTAGGAGAGTGTCTCCCTTCTGGTGGATTTTTTCCCCCACTTTCCTGCTGTGTTCTCCGGAGCTGCCCTGCCTCTGTTCCTGACCCAAGGCTGCATGCTCCACAGCCTCCATCCCCACTGTACATCCATAAATAGCACCTCCCACATCAAATGGCCAAGGGTTCTGGACAGAGCAGATATCTGTGTGAATTTGTTTCATGCATTTTAGTTCTTTCCTGAATTGTTCATCTTTTTCATTTTTCCTATTTTCTTATTTTTTATATCTAAGTCTTTCTTAGATGTATTGAGCAATTCATCATTTTTGTCTTTTCCTTTTTTACCTGAGATCTGACTTCCTCCATAGGCTGATGGGAGTTGATTATTTAACTTGTCATCATTTCTAAAATTTCAACTTTTTGTGACCTCCAACTTTCCCAGTTTTTTCTATGACTTTGTCTCCTGTACTTGTTTTGGGTGGGCTAGAGGTCAGATTACCTTTGGTTCTTTCCATTTGTCTTTTTTTGTTTGTTTGTTTGTTTTTCTCCCAATGGTCTAGCTTTGCAGCAATGGTAGGGAGCTAGGCTGTGGGTGAGCAAGATTTTCAGGAGACTGGGAGAGCTGGTAGGGTAGGGTCACCAAAGTTCCCATTGTGTGAGGTTCAATGTAACTTCTATTTCAATGATAGGAGGGGGAGGCAAGCCACAGATCAAGAAAGATTCAGTGATGATGAGTGCAGAGTGAAGTTCTGCAAGGCTCTCTCAATGATGATTTGATACAGGTTAGGAGCCACTAAGGCTCTCACTGGTCCCTGTGCCAGTCTTCTGGAACCCAGTTTCAGGTCCCAGAAGCAGTCTCCCTGGGTGATGATAGAGGCCCAGTGCTCAGCCCAGCTCCACTGAGGGCAAGGAGGTTGGGGCAAGGCTCACCAGGTGCCATTGGCAGTCCTCCAAGGAAAGACAGGCTGTTGAGGCTCAGCTGAGGCTCCAGAAAGGGTGAAGGGGTGGAAGAAGCCCACTGTGTACCCCTGGAAGTCTTCAGGATGCAGAAGAGTGGCCAAGATTCAAGATATTTTGATGTCCTACTTTTCTATTTCTGCTTTTGTTTCCTGTGCTTTGGGAATATTGTCCACAAGAAATCCTTCACCAATCAAATGTCTTGAAATATTCCCTCTACAGTTTTTTTCCTAGTAGTTTCATCCCTTCATATTTATGTTTAGATAAAATCTCAGGGACCCACATCCAAATGGGCATATTATACCTTATGAACATAATGGATAATCATGTATGACTATTGCATAGTATTTAATATATTTCAATTATTTAAGGGACTGGTGAAGATGTCAGAAATTTAATATAATTTAAATGAAATGGAATTCTAATTTAGTCACAAGAACTGACCTAATCAATGCCCCAGTGCTGAAATTCATACATGACTCAGTCCTTCTCCTAGACAGAGGTCTTGGAAAGGCCTTTTTCATTATTATTGTTGTTGCTGTTGTGCTTGTTATTTGGTAGTAGTTATTCCCTAGCAGTTATTATTTCATACTAGCACTACTATAATCAGGCTTCATTAATTGTAGAAGATTTATTCTGAAATTTTATGTTGCTTTTTCTGTAATTTAAAATGACATAAAATCTATCTTCAAGAAATATTTTACTGGGGGCCCGGCAGGATGGCTCAGTGGTCTAAAGCACCTGCTTGGGAAAGCTTGGGCGGCTTCAGGGACTGCGGTTCGATCCCCAGCACCACATGCTGCGCCAGCCCTGCCCTCTGGGCGGGCTGAGCCGGCCACAAAAATGAGTGAATAAACAAACAAAGGTTCTGAAACAAGAAAAAATAATAATTTTTTAAAAAAACTTTAAAGAAATATTTTACTTATAAATCTTAAAATTACATTACATTACTCATAGAAGTAAGCATCAAATAGATTCATGTATAGTAGCCCTATTCCTCAATAGTCAAAGGCCATATTGACAAAATCAGATGACATCATTATGCCTTAGGGGTCAAAACAATAGTTGAGTGTGAGAAATAGGAGAAACTGGGATAGTGATAAAGATTGTGGTAGTTTCAGTAATTGGGATTTACTATAATTTCACATCTTTCCTTACAAATAAACTTTCCTTCAACTGTTTCCTTGGGCTTATCTAATTTCACACATTACTTTATTCAACTCCAAACATTTGAGAAGAAATGATTCATTTCCTTCTGTATGTGCCATAAACTCATGTCCAAGGCAGCATTTTGCATACGGATTATAAATTTTGCTTTACAAGCAACGTGAGGCAGAAGGGACACAGCTTGAGTTTTCAATTTGCAGGTTGAGCTTACAGCAGGAGAGATAGAACAAATGTTGTGTTTTGAAATAAATCTGACCTACAATCATGAAGAAAACATAAACTTGAAAATTAATAATTAAATCTTCCCAGAACTAGCCTACAGGAAATCTGTGAAGTTTTGCACCCAAAGATTTGTGCTTGGTTTAGACACCTCCTGTCCCATAATACATTCTGCTCATAGTCTTGTAATGTCTAGTTCCTGATACCAATTTTTGTTAGCTGATAACCCTTGCTAACACCAATTTTCTGCAATTACTTTTCATCACATTTTCTGTTAAGCCTATATGCATTCTAACAGATGATTGAGCACTGTAATTCATTCTGGAAGAGTGACTTTAACTCTAATATTTTCATTTGTCATAGGGGAAGCAATCTCACAACAGGTTGATAGTGAAGGAATTGGTAAGGAGTCATTTTGAGCAATACTGTCATATAGGGTGGTCACCTATTTCCCTTCCATAGAGCAGACAAAGGAAAAGATAATATGGAATCAATTTTCTCAAGTTATTTTGTTAATGATCTTTCTGTTAAGGAGAAAACAAGGCTGGCATTGAATAATCCTCATTGTTGGTACATACAGTGCTATGTCATAAAATAATTGTTTCTTGCCTTTTTGCCATGTAAATGTAGTAAGTTTGATGGGTAAACTGTGTATCATTTAGCAATAAGCAACAATAATATACAAAAAGCACAGGAAAATTTTAGATCCTCTTGTTCTATTAGTGTCTAACTGTGGCAAACAATCAAATTTCTCAGTCTCAGATTACTCTTCTGTAAAATAAATAGTTAAAATTATAGTATTAGGAATCAAATAAAGGCTTTATGAAATAAAAATTCTACATTAATAAATCACCAGGCATTGTTTCCATCTCCAAAGGAAGTTACATTTGGAAATAATGTATCTACTTCTCAACCAGTTCTTCTCCTTGAGAACGGTTTATATCATCAATTGGTAAAATAATTAACTAGCTATCCTGAGTTAGGAAAATACAAAGAAAAGCTACTGTACCGGAACAAAGTGTATCTATAACAACTTTGGCCAGTAAGACCACACAAGGAAGCAAGTGGTCTGACTGCCCCCACATTTACAGGTACACTTCACTTCATTATACTTCAATTCTTTTTTTTTTTTTTTTTTTGTCTTTTTGAGACAAGGTCTCGCTGTACAGTTCAGGCTGGCCTTGAGCTCAGTTTTGTAGCCCAGGCTGGTCTCGAACTCTCACCAATCCTCCTGCCTCAGCCTCCCCAGTGCTGGGATTACAGGCATGTGCCACCATACCCGGCTATACTTCAATTCACCATGTTCACAGATTGTGTTTTTACAAACTAGCTTATTGCAATTTTGAATCAACAAGTTTACTGGTGCTATTTTCCAAAAGTATGTACTCATTTTGTGTCTCTGTGTCAATTTTAGTCATTTTCACACTATTTCAAGCTTTTATTATGAATGTATCTTTTATATAGTGACCTGTGATCAGTGACCTAGTGTGTTACTACTGAAATTGTTTTATGGTACTATCCACTGTGTTTATATATGATGAACCTAGTAAGTGTGCATGTTTGGGCTGCCTTGTGAACCAAATGTTTTCCCCTCTTCTTGGACTTCTTTATTTCCTGAGACAGAACAAAAATGGAATTAGGCCAATTATTAATCCTGTAATAGCTTTTCAGGGTCCACATCAAAGAAAGTCTACATGTATCTCATTTAAATCAAATGTTGAAAATAGCTGCCCTTATTGGAAGGCAGTCAAAAGCTTAAATAAGCTGAAAGGGAAGCCTCTTGCATCATATAATCAAACTATAAATGTGAAGGAAAAGTCCTTAAAAGAAATTAAAAACATATTACCTCATCAAACATAAGAACCATAAGTGAAACAAACGTATTGTTAAGAAAAAAAGTTTATTTACCTCAGTAAGTCAAAGCATCCAGCATATTCCCTTAAACCAGAGTCTCAACTATGGCAAGGTCCTAATATTCTTCAATTCTGTCCAAGCTGAAAGAGGTAAAGAAGCTGCAGAATAAAAGTTTGAAACTGGTAGAGGGTAGTTCACAAAGTTGAAGGAAAAAAAAAAAAAAAACACTTGTCTCTGTGAAATGAAAATGCAAAGTGAGGCAGCAGTGCCAATATGGAAGCTGCTACAAGTTATCCTTGAAGACGTGGATAAGGGAATGGATGAAGGTGGGTACGCTAAACAAATTTTCCATGTAGACTAAACAGATCTATAAGAAGATATTGACTATGACACTCATAGAGAAGTCAATGTGTCACTTCGAAGCTTCATAGGACAGGCTAACTTCTTGTTAGAGTTTAATGCAGCTAGTGATTCTAAATTCAAGTAAAATGCATGTGTATGGCTTTGAAGATCCTAGGGTCCTTAATATTTATAAATCTACCTGTTCTTTATAAATGAAACATCAAAGCCTGGGAGACAGACCATCTGCTTACAATGTAGTTTTCTTAAATATTTTAAGTCTACTTCTGAGACCTTCTGCCCATCAGGGAAATTTTCTTTCAAAATATCACTGGTTATTGACAATGTACTTGTTCACTCAAGAGCTCTGGTAGCATTGCACACTGAAATAACTGTTGTTTTCACCTGTTAACACAAGATCCAGTCTTCAGCTGTTTGCACATTCAGGTCTTATTACTAAAGAAATACATATTGAGTGGGTTGATCTGCCTCAGAGAGTGATTTTTCTGATGGGCTCATGCAAAGCAAATTGAAAGCTCTCTGAAAAGGATCTATCAATCTAGATGGCATTCATGATACATGATACTTAGGCAGAGCACAGTGGCTAGGCTTTGATTCCCAGTGGACCTTGCCAGACCCACCCCTGGAGTGTGCTGGGGCAGCCATGGAGACTGGGCATGGTGGTGTGCACCTGTAATCCCAGCACTTGGGAGGCTGAAAACAAAAGGATCAGTAGGAGTCCTAGTGAGACCTTGTAGACCCTGTCCTAAATAGAGAAGAAAAAAAAGTCAGAAGATGGTAATTCCAATACTTACATACTACTTTGATTAGTACAAGACACTAGTGGAGAAAGTATTTACAGGTGTGGAAATATATAAGGAACTAGAACTAAAGGTGTTCTCTGAAGATGCAGTTAAATTGCCGCAATCTCATGTAACACGTCATAAATGTTTCTTGTTGATATGAAAATAAAATGGCTTCTTGACATGGATTATACTCTTGGGAAAGATACTGTGAACAATGTTGAAATGCCAACAACTGATTTAGAATATTACATAAACTTAACTGATATGGCAGTTGCACAGTTTGAGAGGACTGGTGTAAATTTTGAAAGATGTTCTAGTGTGGGTAAAATGTTATCAAGTACTATGGAATAATACAGAGAAACCTCATGAAATCATCATCCAAAGAAGGAATAAAGCAAATGTCAGTGTCATCTTATTTTCAGCAATTGCCAGTGTTTGACAACCACCATTCTGATCAATCACCAACATTAAACGCAACCTGCTGACAGAAAGAAGAGTATGTGTGATGAATTGTCAGGTCTAATGGTTATTAGCATTTTAGAATATTTTAAAATTAAGGTACTCACATTATTTTCTAGACATACTTCTATTTCCTACTCAATAGACTATAATATAGACATATATATTAATGGAAAAACAAAAAATAATTACTCTAGTGTAATATTCACTTTATAGCAGAGGTCAGGAAGTCAGCACACAATTGATATGAAGTATGCCTGTATAGTATTTTTGTTTTTGTATTTTGTGCAGGGTGCAGCTCTGACTCACAGTGATCCTCCTGTTTCCTGCCTCCCAAATGCTGGGATTACAGGCACACGCCCACCACACCCGGCCAGCCTCCATCGCTGGCTCAGTGCACCCAGAGGGTCAGAACAGCAGGCAGGGCCAGGAATTGAACCCCGGGCCCTGTGCTTCCCTAAGCAAGCACTTAGTCGGCTGAACTATACTGCCGGCCCTTTATGCCTATATTGTTTTAAGCTATCAAATTGTATGAACACTTAGGGGCTCACTAGTAAAACCTGTTCATGTACAAACAGTTGGTTGTCATTTATGATGTCATTAGATTATTAACATCTAATAGTAAATAAAATCAATGTCAGGATTAACATGTGTCTCACAGCTGGAGACTGCCACAGAGCTGAGGTATAAAAGTGAACCTTTTCTTTTTCTGGAATAAGCTCTGTATCATTCAGTGGTACTTGATAGCATTGGAAAGCTTCACTTTAACAGAAAAATTTGCCAAGTACCTATACAAGGCACTTAGCAAAAGCAAGATTGAATATAGCCCTGGAATAATCAAAAAGGGGAAATCAAAAGGAAAGCACTGACTGGACTAAGCCAAATAAAAACTGAATTTTCAGCTCCAAAAAGTATACAACTATCAAAGATATCCTTTTAAAGCACAATATACTTTTAAATGGTGATTTTAAAATTATATTCGCAGAAAAAAAGTTCTATCAAGACTTGTGTTTGGTAAAACAATCCATTCTCCCATGAAAAGGACTTGCGCACTTTTCCAGATTAGCACATTTTCCAACTTGCCTCACGAAATCTTGGTCAAGTCAACTGATTTTCCTCTAAAATGACAGGGTATACTTTACGTGAATAGTTTCTTTCAGGCTATTTGAGATCTTCTGAGCTCTATGCTAGGTAGTAGGTATGTGGACTACTTGGACTGTCCCAACTACTACGGACGTGCTCTCGAGCAATAACGGATTTTAGTGCTTCTGCGATGTCAGTCCACAGCAGGAGTCCGTTTAATGTACCCATTAATCACTATGCTCTATGCTTCCCCAGTTATTTTACTGGCTTTTGACCCTGAGCCCTCAAAGACTTGTTGCAAAGTTAACTAAGTACAAAACAACTCTATGAAAAGAGGTGAAGGAGAAAAAAGAAAGAAAGAAAGAAAGAAAAAAGACACCTAAAATATTGGAAAGCCAGCGTCAGTAACAACTAGTTTTTCTTAAAATATTTATTCATATTTCCCTTGAAAGTTTTAAATTTTTGAGGGAAATAGGCTTTACTTGTACCTCATTAGTAGTTGGTTTCTAATAGCAATAAAATAAATATTTTTGAAGAACTCTTTCCTGTTTTATTATTAAAGCTACAAACCTTTTTCTCACTTCAAGGGCGCCCTGCCTCTCAGGCAGGGAGTTCCGCCCATACCTGCTTACTTCGCTATTGCAGCCAATCCCGTATTCCGTCATGGCGTGGGCGCAGAACTATCGCGAGACTTTCAAGGTTTACCCTAAGGGTTTTAAATGAGTGCGCTTGCGCAGAATAGACTCCTGAAGCCAGTGAGGGTAGAGGGGCGGAACTCTCCAACGTGCGCGTTCACTTTGACCTCACGTTCCGGCGCGCGCCCGGTGACTGAGCGCTGTGGTTTCTGGGCCCCCCGGGAAGCTCAACAAAAACAACCTGCAGCGTAGAGCAAGCGCGCCCACCCGAGGCGGGTGTTCGGTGGGTGGCAAATGCCCACCCGACTTCTGCGGGGATCTAGAGGGGCCCGGCCTGGCGCAAAAAGACCGGAGAGGTTTGGAGAACCAGCCTAGGTGGGCTCCTGGGTGATGCAGGGTCAGGGGTCAGAGGTTGGGAGGGAACCGGTCCCGGGCCTCCCGGAGCTGTCGGGGAAGACTGGTCTCGCGCCAGCGAGCTCTGGGGCTGAGGGAGCAGCAGCACGTGTCTCCTCACCGCGGCCGCATCCCAGGCTGGCGGGCCTTGGCTCCCGGGGCAGGTGGGGGCCGCGCGAAGGAGGCTGCGCTTCTCCTCGCGGCGCTCCGGGGCTCACGACGCAGGCGTCCGCAGGTCTGTCGCCGGGGTCCTGGGCTTCTCCAGAGCCTGGCTCTGAGCCTTTTGAGATGTTTTTGGACGACACCTGGATGGCAGTATCCTCTGGCATTGGTTATGCCCGGGAAGTTGGCAGCGGGCAGCCCCCCGGCTTCCTGGAGCTCGGGACAGTGCGGAGTTACTAGGCGGTGGCCGAGACTTGGGCGTGCGTCTTCGCTGGTTCGCAGTTTTGCGGTCTAATTATTTAATGACAGTCGCGCACAGATCCACCGTTGCGCGTTTGTGCCACTGTCTCTACAGTAGTGCTAGGTTCCCGAACGAAAGAGTGAGTTGGTCTAACGATTGACCGGCCCTGTCTAAATTATTAGATAATCGCCCTTAAATGTGTGCGTTTTTCTGGACAGCTTGACATCGGCCCCAGGTGGAAACACCTAGATACTTGGTGTTGCCCTACTCATGATTAACTTGAGGCTTTCGCATAATTTAATAACGTAGTTTAAAAGTTGGTACTGTTGTTTTCAGTTTTTCCAGGGGGTGGTAGCTGGAGTGATGAAATGATGAGCGTTCTTTGAATACTATCCATAGTGTCTCTGCCACGGGACAGACTGTTTAGTTTATGATCAGTAACAATGTTATAAGCCAAGCAGTGGTGGTGAGCATCAGTGTTGAGATACTTCTGTGCTGGATAACTGTTTCCTACGGTTTTGAAGACCAGTTATGAATAAATAGTTGGGAATATGAGTCATCTTTGCCTAGCCTAAAGGAAATAAAGTTGTGAATTTATTAAAACAAATCTCTTATTAAGAGTTGTGGAAAAGAATCAAATGAAAAAGTTTCTTATGAAGGCATTTTTTTTCAAATTTGTATAACTAACCTATACTTTAGAATTAGGGACTAAGGATATATGTAGCTCAGTGGCATAAGTCCCTGCCTGGCAAGCACAAGGTCATGAGTTTGATTCTCAGTAAAAAAAAAAAAAAAAAAAAAAAAAACTTAGAATTAAAAAGTAAAAACACTCTCCATGGTGGAGTTATCACCACAGTTAAAGGAAAAGCACTGGGAGGCTGAGGCAGGATTATAGCAAGTTTAATCCCAGCCAGAATAACCTAGCAACTTTAATAAGAACCTGTCTCAAAAAAATGTAAAAAATCCACTTTGGGAATGTGTAAAAGTATGAGTTCCCCAGTAGGGTGGGGAGGAGGTAAGAAAGAAAAGCTTGGTAATGCTAGATGATTAGGAGCTTTTCAGTCCTCTAATGATAGAACTTTGTTAGATCAGCCAATGCCTTGGACAACAGTGTGGCAAATATGTGCGTTCCTCATTGTCTGAACCATGGTTTGTCATTCATTGGTTGGAAAATTCAGGACCTTGGATTATCTTTTAATAAAGGTACAGTAATTTTGGAGAGGAAACTGTATTTTTGACGTGTGTTATATTTTCTTAATAACTACTACCAATCTTATCTTCAATTAAGGTAAAATTTGGTAGAGTTTGGGTTTTGTTTGTTTGTCACAGTTGGGGGCAGAAACAATGAATATTTTAATGAAGGTTTAGTAAACAAATACTGAAGGTTTGCAGTTCAGGCAAAACTTTTAGCAGCTTCAATGACACAAACAGCTTGTTCTCCACCAATGGTCTGAGGTCTTGTATAATGTGGATAAGAGACTTCTTTCTGCAAAAGGAAATTAGCTCCTTAAAATAAGGGCAGCTATTTGGATAGTTAAGAGATCATTGTTTCACCTCCTTTTGTGCTGTGTGCAATTGCATATTGGCACAGACCTGACTTGAAGGGTACAGTCGTGAATATGATACACTGTCTCAGTTTGGATCCGGGAGGAGAGTCCTGTTCATTTAAGGCTTTCCAGAAGAGATAGGGATGGGAGTGGCAGGAAAGGCATTTACAGCAAAAGTCTTTTTGCTTTTCAGTTGGCACCAATAAAGAAAATTTTATGTAATCACACTTTGGCCTAACACTGACATTTAAGGAAGAAGAAAAAGTAGAACCCCCAAAGGCATGATTTGTATGGTGTGGAGATAAAGAAAGAAGACTATGGGGTATATAGATGCAGAATTATAGATTTTTACCACTGTTCACTGCCAATTACCACTTTGATTGTAAGCATCTTTGGCCAATTAATATCTTCTCTAGCTTAAGAAGTTATTCCTGGATAGAGATCCCTTGAGAAAAACGTCAATCAATTTTTTTTTTTCTTTTAAGTAGTAAATGTTGCTAAGTTGAGACCTGGGTAAAGGAAGAACTTTGCCATAAATGCTAGTATTACTTTTATCTAACTTATCATTTTCATTAATAATCCTCTTGAAACTCATAATACCAGAAAAGTCAGGTTGAAAGGAAACATCTGAAAGAATGTGCAAATTATAGTGGCATACACAATTTAAAAGACACTAGAGAATAGACTAGTTAAGGAATATACAGTGATAATATTTGTTACAATTTTATTGTAAGAAATATAGCACATATTACTTCTGCATGAGTTCCATTGGCTAGAAATAATCTTGGGGCTGAGCTAAGCTAGTATGCCATTTCCAAACCAATCTATCTTTTGGAAGGAAAGAACTGAATTTTACTAGGCAACTGTGTATCTGTAATGCAATTTCTTTGGGTACATACTGGAATATTTTAGGAAGCCTAAAGAAAAAAAATGAGGATAGTGGCTATGTCCCACCCCAGACATCTAATTTAATTGGCTAGGGTGCTACTTGGGCACCAGGATTTTTAAAAGTTATCTTTTAAAGATTTGTTAAATTTAACAAGCACTGGTCTTTGGTCCCTCATCCTGTCCCATTAGAGTTTGGTTATTGTAAAATGTAACTTAGAGTATTCTCAGGATGATACTAACTGGATGGTACTTAGTGGATATATATATTTCTGATACACAGCTAGGGTACTTCAGTTATTTCTAGGCACTCTTCTCCTGTTTTCTTCATTTTAGCAGAAAAAAAAAAAAAACTGGCACAGAGAAATGAGGTACTATAACTATTTCAATGTCATTGTTAATAAATGTGAAAGCTGAAATTAGAATATAAAACTGAGAAGCCCACACTCCTGCATGCCTCCATGCTTTGCAGATGTTAGCTCAAAGCCAGTTGCTTTTGAGCTTTCAAAGTTATGGCTGTTGTGATTTTTGCAGCTGACTCAGTTCCTTTCACACACACATACAACCTATATCCAAGCACTTTGCACCAATGGGACTTATTGGCAAACCTTATTTCCTGGTGTCTTTGCTAAGTGGTTTTGATACACTTTACACTGTACTTACATGATTGGATTTGCCCTTTCATTCTTCACCCTTTGCTATAAGGACATTCTGGGATATTTCTTTGCTTCGAGGAGAATTACAGTAAGCAGAAACAACTTGCTCTTGTAGAAACAGCTTATTTCACATATAGATTTGTGAAAGAAAAAAAAAAAGATTGCTTCCTTAAAGCAATGAGCTTTTCAGTGCTGTGTTACACAGCACATTATGGCAGTAATTAACTGATAAGCTGGTATAACTTAACTTCTTTACCATTCAGCAGGTGACCCAATTCCCACATTTCATTTAGTGGTCTGAGGATAACTGGACACACCTTAACACTTACAAAAGTAGAGGCTTTCTATTTACTTCTCTGAGATAAAATTATAGAGGATAAAATGTGTGCAAAGTCACCAGCCACCATGTTCCTAAGTAAGAGACGTGAACCATCAGCAAGGAGGGGATAGATCTTAGGAAAGTAAGTAATATTATTATTTCAGTTTGTTTTACAGTTATATATTCAGATTTCCTACTTATTAGACCTTTTCTTTTTCATGTATAGTGTGTTAGGAAATTGCTTCATAAAGATTTAAGTTTATTAAAATAAAACTGTTTCTAATACTCTCTTACACTTGTGAAATCCCTCCTACGTCTGTTCTTTGATTTTGATTTTTAAATCAACTCTGTTAAGGCATAATTTATATATAATAAAATTCAATGTTAGATGTACAATTTGACGAGTTCTGACAAATGTCTAATATGCAATCATGTAAACACCCTACATAGAATATTTTGTCTCCACAAAATCTTTTCTTCTGCTCCTCTGCTCTCAGTCACCTCTGCCCATAATGTGCTTTCTACTACTTAGGCTTATGACCTTTCTAACTTTCATGTAATTGGAAGTCTACTGACATAGTCTTTGATGCCTGGCCTCTCTCTTCACCTTTCCTGTGATGCTGTGTGCATCAGTTTATTTCTCTTTATCATGGGATAGTGTTCCATTGTGACTGTGCTACAGTTTGCCTCTTTACTATGTGACAAATAGTTGCTTCTAGTTTTCATCTCATTTAGTTTTATTAAAAACTGATAAGCTTCCAAAGCAACTCAGCCATGTTATAATGCTTGAGAATTCAGTTCTGGTTGCTACACAACCTCAACTTTCTAAATCATAACTAATGTAGGACATAAGTTGAGGCATCTTGTGATTTGTGGTTGACCTCATGTTGTCTCATGAGCAATGCTGAAGATCCTTTATGTGCTTATTTGGCATTTATAAGTCATTTTTGGTGAGGTATTTGTGTTGAATTTGGCCCATTTTTAAAATAAAGTTATGCATGTCTTCAACAATATGCATTTTACAGTGTAATCCTGCCTCAGATATTTGTTTTGCTAATATTCTTCACATCTATGACGTGGCTACTTATTTACATAATATCTTATAAGAAGTCCAATTATTTAATTGTGATTAAACTTATTGTCTTGCATAGTCTGTTTTTTGTTTTGTTTTGTTTTGTTTTGTTTTGTTTTGTTTTGTTTTGTTTTTGGTACTGCGGATCAAACTCAGGAACTTGCTGCTTGCCAGGCAGGTGCTTATGCCACTAAGCTATCTCTGCAGCCAGCACAGTCTTTTTCATGTACAGTTTAACATTTTTTTGCCTTTTTTTAACCAAAGGAATATCACTTAAATTTTTATTTTTTTCCTCTAAGTTTTATAGTTTTAGCATTATATTTTAGTTTCTGACCTTTTTTGAGTTAATTCTTGTATGAGATAAAAAGCCAAGGTTCTTTTTATTTATTGTTCATGTGGTTACCACTTAGAAAAGAAACATGCATTCCCCATTTGACTATATATCTTCCATTCATTCATTCATTCATTCATTCATTCATTTATTTATTTAGCAGAACTGGGGATTAAATTCAGATCCTTGCACTTGCCAAGCAAGCACTTATTCTTCTGAGCTCTCTCCCCAGCCCTCTGATCTTCCTTCTAAATAAGTTCACCACATGTCTGGCTCTGTTATCACATTTATTCTGTTCTGAATATCTGTGTTTATACCATTTTTATTATTGCTAATACAAATCTTGAAGTCAAGTGTAATTCATTCAATTTTTATTATTTTCCAAAAGAATTTTTGGTTCTTTTAGATGCCAGAAGCCAAAGAAACTTGTTGACATTTTTAATATGATTACTTTGAATTAATTGATCAGTGTAGAAGAACTGCTATCTTGATAATTTGAGTGAACACTGTGAACATAGTACAATATATAAAATAGCTTTATAGTTATACTACTGTACTATTTGTTCTTATATTTACTTGAAAGTTTTTAGATAAAAATTCAAGATCATATTTAATAAAAATTTTTAAAGAATTTTTAAGTCAATTTAAATACAAAAAAAATGTTTGTACACATTTTTATTCCTTTTATTTCTGTGTAAAGATGCAGATTTCCATCTACCATTCTATTCAATCCACCTGAGAACTTGCAACATTACTTGTGGTGTGGAAGTTCTTTTGGCTTTTGGCTTGCTTTTCATCTTCAGTCTGATAAGATTTTTACTAGGCTTAGAGTTCTAGACTGACAACTGTGGCTGCGGTGCTCCTTGTGTTTGCCCTGATTGGATTTCATTGAGCTTCTTACTCTTCTAGGTTGGTATTTTTATTAGATATGGAAATTTTTCATGCTGTTTTTTTTATCCTCTCCCCCTTTTTTCTGCTGAGATTCCAGTTGCATGCATGTTATACTGCTAAACATGTTCCAGTGTGTCTCTGATGTTCTGTCTGTTGTTTTTGCTCTTATGTCATCCTGGGTCTTTTTACATTTTTTTCTGGTCATGATTCTTACCTTTCCACACCTCCCCCAGACCTTCCTATGATTTTTTCTGTCTGATGTCAGTCATTCTGTTAAATTTTGTTCTTATTTTTAAAGTTTGAGAGGATAGGCTCAAAACAGAACAGTTTTTATTCCAGCTACTGAGTCTAAGCTAAGTGAGGCCTGGTGCTCAGTATTTCTCACTACTGAGAACTTTACACGCTTCCTCTCATATCAGTGGATCTGTGGTCCCCTGCTCTCAGCCGTAGATGTGCTCTCAGGATTGCTACACCTATTTCTGGAAGTTTTTTGTCCAGCTGTGAATACTTCCCTCATCTACAGATATAAATCATTAACTTTCTCAGAGACCCATAGGACTCCTCAAAATATCCCCAGAGCCTCTTTTCCCTGAGAGTTCTCAATCCTGTACCCTTAACCAGAAAGAGACCATCAGCTTCTTGAGTTCCTTCTTTCCCCTGCTGTTCTTAAAAACTCTTTGAGGTAAGCTGTGAGAAGGGTCACACACCATTCTGGTTTGTCTGCACTGAAAGGTTAAATAAGAAAAAGCCCAGGCTTTTGCTCAGCCCATAGGAAGATTTCTGTCTGTTCTTTAGTTATACCCATTCTGCTATTCAATCAGTGGTGCATTATTTTTCTTTTTCAAATTTCAGTAATATAGTTTGCTTTTCTAAAATTGCTCAGCATCCTAAAAGGGAATTATTACTAGTTTCTGCTTCTCTGTGTTAAAAACAATATGTATTCTCCCTAAAAAATGTGATGCTTTTAACTCTGTGTATTGGAAAGTCTTATTCAGACTGCCTAGGACCAGCGAGACAGCTCAATGGAATAAGTGCCTGCTTTGGCAAGTTCAGGGATCTAGTCTGATCCCCAGTCCCCACATGCTGTACCAGCTCCACCCCCAGGGTATCCTCAGCTGGCAACTGAGTCCGGGTGTACACAGTGAGACCCTGTAGTAAATACATAAATTTAAAAAAAAAAAAAGATTTCTGCTTCTATTTTTGTAGGTGACATTGGGCTTTCTTGATTGTCTTTCTCCAGTTAGGGATTTCCTAGAAATCTGTCATTCATTATAAGTTCCCTTTCATTGTCTGCTTATAAGGTTTGCTTAAGCTGCTGGACGTTTCCTGCTGTCTTCGATGAGAGTGAGGATTGATGAGAACCTTCTAATATAGTCTTCCATCTATGGCTTTTCTTACAGCAGTCAATAACAGGACAGCTAGTTCTCCAGTTAGCACAGCTTCCATCAGAAAATAGATATTCAGCCCGGCGTGGTGGCGCACGCCTGTAATCCCAGCACTCGGGAGGCTGAGGCAGGAGGATCAGTGCGAGTTCGAGACCAGCCTGGGCTACAAAAGTGAACTCAAGGCCAGCCTCAACCGCATAACGAGACCCTGTCTCAAAAAGACAAAAAAAAAAAAGAAAATAGATATTCCCACTAGAGCTACCTTAGCTAGGAAAGATAGAGTAAGTCCTCCGTACTGTGCAGTGTCTCTGCCCCTCACTTGTCCTCCCCTGTGTGCACTGCCATTGAGTGTGGAAATCCTTTTGGTGAGTTGTTTCTGTCTTTTATGCTAATACCTGTCTTGGGGTCCCTTAGCCTTTCCGATTCACTCCATATTCCTTAGGAATGCCCTCAAGTTTCTGGGCAACTCAGATTTCCACTATACTTCAGTCTTTTTTTTTTTTTTTTTTTTTTTTAATAAGGCTTCTACATCGGTTTCTTTAAAAGAACTCAGTTTCTCTTATTTCCTGTTTTGAGCAGCTAAGTAGGAGTGCATAGTTAGTAGAGGTACAGGCATATAGTCAGACTCCTCTGTGCAGTTTATTAGGAAACCAGAAGTTGATTTTTTACCTATTCTGTTTCACAGCCCATGATTTGATTTATACTTATTTTGATTCTTCCTCTAAAATACAAAACAGTGCTGACTACTTGGTGTAGACTCAGAAAATACCTAATGAGATTTATTTAAAAATGGAATTATTCAGAATATTTCTTAAAGGACCTGAACTCAAATTTTAATTTTTATCCTCTTACCTCACCAGCTACTAGCCTGAAGTTGATACCAACCACCATAAAAATTCCTTATTTAATTCATATGAGTTCTGTGCTTCATATAGGAATGGCACAGTTTAGGGTTGCACTTTAATTTCTTTCCTCTTTTGAGATGACCAAGTCCCCTTTTCTTTCAGCCTTTTTCTTGTATTCTTTCACTCTCCCATTTCACATTGCCATCTGTAGTTTCATTTATTTATTTATTTATTTATTTATGGCTCAGCCTGTCCTGGGGGTGGGGCTGGCACAGCATGTGGTGCTGGGGATTGAACCTTGGTCCCTGCTGCTACCTAAGCATTCTTAAGCAGGTGCTTTAGACCACTGAACCGTCCCACCAGCCCCTATACTTTCTTTCTTGACCAGTTGTCTATCTTGTTTTTCTTATCTTCTGATCCATAAAAGGAATTACAGGTATATATTTTTTTTCATTTCTCCACTTTTGGAATAAAAAAGATTTGGGGGCTTTGTAAAGTATGTAAGAGTCAAGTGAAATTTTTTTAGTGTTTTGAGAATATAAAACTAAACTGAAATTCTATAATAATAATTATGAGTTTAAATATTACTAACATTTCATTTATCATTTTCATGTCATGTGAGAATTTTACTTTCTTACTATATTGCTTATCAAATGTATTTTGTAAGTTACTTTATACAGTAAATCATCCTTTTTAGATTTAACAGTAGAAGCTAGTAAAATCATTAGAATTTGATACATGAGATTATGGACAGCATGTTTCTCAGGTATAGCTACTTTAATACAGAAATTACCCACTGCTTTTTATGAATTCCTCCAAAGATTTTGTATTGTGTGCATAGACAGTGACTTTATGGTGAATTTTTCAGCTAGAAGTATTTACATACTAAAATCTTCACTTGTATGCCTACTATTTCATTTGTCTTTTAGAACTCACATTTACCCAACAAGAAAACGTGAAAATGAGCAGCCGGCGGAAGCGGGCTCCTCCAGTGAAGGTAGATGAGGAGAAGCAGGAGCAGCTTCGTTGGAACATGCATGAGGACAGGAGAAATGAGCCTCTCGCCATGGCCGAAGATGAGCAGCCCAGCCCAGGGCCCTATTCCTCTGCACAGTGCATCCTCCTGGATGACGTGGATGACAGTCCACAGGAAGAAGTGGTTCACAGAAATAAGAAGAGGTGTCTTAAGGCTGTGAACTTCCCAATGGCAAGTGAGAAAGAAGAGGCTGATCTTCCCTCTTTGTCTGTGAAGCTGAATGTTGTAATTTCTCCATATCACTTCGGCACATGTTGGAAGGCATTTCTGGGAGAATTAACTCTTCATCTTCTTCCTGAACAGAATTTAGTTGAAAATTTTTCTGAAAGGAGTTTTACCTTGATGAGTTCAGAGTCAAGCAATCAGTTCCTGATATATGTTCATTCCAAATGCGAAGATGCCGAGAAACAAGAAAAGGGACTCAAAGAATCAGTCAACATTTGTGACAAGGGGGTTCGTGTGGAATCATCCTTCAGCGGTGAAATGTTAGAAGACCTGGGGTGGCTACAAAAGAAGAAAAAAATAAAACTTTATCAAAGACCAGAAGGAAGTCACATTATCAAGGTACTCAGTTTCTGCAGTGTTGCTTAGGTTTCTGCTGTGTTGTAGCTCATTTTGAAGATAACTTGGAGGACCTGAAAGCCCCTGCCTTGGTTCTCATCATGTCTTCTCAGACAGCAAATGCCATGTCTCTCTGCCAGCTGGCCTTTCCCAGTGCCTCAGCTACCTGATTTCCAGAGCAGTAGCCTTGGATGCACTCCTTTCCTGCCCACACTACTAAGAATGAGCTTTCTAGTCCAGCACACAGGTTGCTCCTTTGCTAGGTCTTTAAGCTTCATCCCTTTTATTTTGTCCCAAAAACTCAAAGGGTTGTTTCTTGTAGACACCCTGTCATTCTGTGCTCACACAGCTCCCTCTACCTAGATTGTCCCCTTACTGTTCTCCAGGAAACTTGTTCATTCTTTAATATTCCATTCAGAGTTTACTTCATGCATGGAGTTCTTTTCTTAAATCCTATGGGAGGTGTAGGTGCCTGTACTCCAGAATACCTATTATGTAATGTATTCTACTTCATTTTAGATACTTCTCCCTCGCTAGACTATGAAATCTTTTATCTGCATAGCCCGCTAAATTGTATGATATCTAAGTAGATCTTCAGTAAGTATTTGGGTAAATATGTAAATTGCATTAGGCTTTGCCATCTTTAGCCACTAGCCATACAATTTTGTGCAGATCATTTAAACAATTTCAGCATGTTTCTCTATGAAAGACAGTGTCAATTCTTTTTTCTTAGTCTGTCAAAAATCAGGTGAGATAATATAAATAACTTTAAGCTCAGAGAGCTTAACATGCTGTCATGATAAAACTTTAAAGAAAAAAGTTTCAAATTGTTAATTTGCCTTTGTTTCAATGAAAATGGTTTCTTATGCATTTCTTACATTAAAAATAATTGCATCAAGGGCCAGCCAAGTATTTCAGTGGATTAAAGTACCTGCAAGCAGACTTAGGGGCTGGGGGTTTGATCCCCAGGCATGCCATGCCATCCCTACCCCCTGGGGCACACTGAGACTGGCAATTGAGACTGGGCATGGTGGCGCACACCTGTAATTCCAGCTTTTGGGAGACTATAAACAGGTGTATCGCTATAAGTCTAATCTAGTAGTGAGACTCTGAACACCCTGTAGACCCTTCCCTAAAATACAAAAATAACAATAATAATAATTGCATTGATAGTCTTATTTATATTTTCAGAATTGATTGAGGAAAGGAGAAAATTTAGAATGCAGTTCTTCCCTGGGCAGTGATGTACGTGACCAACCAATTCCCTGTCTTCTGATTGTGAATGCCAAAATCATAGCCTATTGATGCCAAGTATATGGCTTCTGTGTTTGCATTCTGTCACTTGCCCACTGCAAACCAAATCTTGATCTATTCTATTTTTTTCTGGCCTTGTTTTTTATAAGCATTTAAACATCTATTGAGATAGTAAACCATCCCTGACTGAACGCAAGGCAAGCACAAATAATAAAATCTAATTTTGTCACTCATTCCTATGTAATACTGTTGGATTCTTGTCCTCTGGTGAAAGAATATAAGACCATCGGTAATTAGGGAGTTAGGCCCAGAAAAATCTAAAGAAGGAAACTAGCATTTACTATCTGCTATTAGAAACTTTATATTTTATATTACTTAGGTTATCTCATTTGTGAATGAGGATATTTGGATTAAAAGTTATATTTCTGAGTTAATTTAAGTCCAAAATATGATTTCCATTACACAAATTTGAGTATTTCAGTTGCAAAACTTCATGTTTTACTAGAGTCAAGATACTTAACATTAACTAAGGTCTGTTTTCCTGTATATTATACTGTTAAATCCAGTAATAAGAATTTCTAAGCCTAACTGTATAAGAATCCTAGCTGTACATTGGAATCTTCCAGGGATGCTTGCATTTTTAACAAATTTTGCTAATCATTTCATGCTCATCAGATTTAGGAATCAAGTGATTTTGCTCCGCAGAATTTGGTTCTTTCATTTCCTAACTGGAACTGAAGTTAGTTTAGTTCCAATTAGTGACATTCTTTTCCAGTAACTCCAGTGGTGCATCATGAGTGCAAATACTGTAAACTAGTGTCTCTAAAAATGTTTTTCTTTTTTCTTCCTAATGTCCTTTTAAGAATGATATAAGTAAAATTATTTTTACGTTAACAATTCTTTGTAGGTTGGGATTTATATTCTGGAAGATGGCCTAGCAAAACTGGATTCTTTCAGTGACGCAAGTTCAAGAATGAAAAAGTTCAATCAACTCATGAAGAAGGTGATGGAAAAGTTATATAATTTTATTATTCCAGGTAATTTTTAAGCACACTTTAAAATTTCTATTACTTAGAGTCGTGAATTTTCCCCTAATACCTACACATAATAATAATGATAAAAAAAAAAAAAAAAAAAAAAAAACTATAAAACTAAAATGACCTACATAAAATTTTCTCTATATGGCACGGTTTGGCTGATTTGAAATGTCCTCATTGAGGTCTCTTTACTGTGTTTGCTTCACTCTGTCTTATAGTCTGCATTCAAGAAGCATGTGCAGGCAGCAAGCACTTCCAAAAGCAGAGTCGAAATGGGGCTGAGTTGGCTGAGCCTTTCGTGTCATTCCTGTGCGCACTTTTGTCGCAGACAGAGACCCTTGATGGGTCCTGACGCCTTCTCCACTTTGCAGTCTAGTGAATAATCTCAGCAGCCTCATGCCTCTAAAACCAGATAGCCATTTACCTGATTAGGACTGTGGTTTCCAAGGTATCTGCCCTTGGTGGCCAAGGGAGGGTGCGGACAGCCTCTTCGCAGCTGTGCTGTTTGGCAGAGTTCAAATTCTGCAAACCATACTTGGGGTATGAGAAGGTCAGCATTATTTCAAATATAAATTCTTAGTCATTTTTGTACTGCAGTATTTGGTAAATCAGCTTAAGCTTAGCCATTAAGTTTATTCTGTAGCTCTTTGTTACAGAACTTCATATTCTTAACAACAGTGAATTATGTTTCAGGTTAAAAAGAAAACTCTTTGATTTTAGTTATATCTACAGCTTTTAAAAGTTGCAAAATTTTCATTTTGTCTTTTAAAAGTACATTATTTGAAGTCTTAAAAACATGACTTCTAAGGAAAACCTTAAATGTAGATATTAATGCTAGATTATATAACTTGTGATATAAATAATTATATGTTAATAATACATTATGGTAAAATGCATAGTAATATGAAGTTTTTAATTAAAAAGTTAAGTTGTGTAGTTTTTGCTTGATCTTCCAGAACATATTAAATGTATCCTATAAAATTATATAGGCTTTTCTGGAAGCTATTCAGAAATATAGTACACTTCTTGAACATGAAAGAATGATATTTTTAACACAGAATCAGCTGTGTTAAATCCTGTGTTCAGGATTTTCATTTGTTTTTAGTCTTCCAGAGGGCAGTTTTGCCTACCAAGTGGGTCTGATGTTCCTATATGTTTACATTGATAGTTTAAGCACTTGAAACCTGACACGGTGGTACATGCCTATAGTGCCAGTACTGGGGAGGCCAAAAAAGGATGATTGCCATGAATTCAAGGCCAGCCAGGGCTGCATAGTGAAATCAGGGCCAGCCGGCATCATGTAATGACACTGTCTCAAAAGGCAATCAAAAAACTGAAGTGCTCAATTTCTAATTAGTTCTCTTACTGCCTATACCTTGTCCTTTATTTTAGAGTGAGAAGTATAATGGGAACCTTTGTCTTAATAGACATAAAAAATTATATCTGCATATGGACTTTTTATATTCAGATGTAAATGTGAGATAAGTTAGCAGTTTATAAAGTACAAAAGCATTCAGTTCCTCAGTCAGTTACTAAATACCCACAAGTGGGCAGGTGTGTGTCATCTTCTCTGAGGCTGTAACAACAGAAGACTGCATTTGCTCTCAATGGGAAAGAGACAGTCACGTGGATGGCTCTTATAACAAATAGATTTCAATGTAATATCATATCTGGAGTAGGCAAAGTACATGTAAACATGGAGGACAAACTTAGTTCCAGCCATTGAGGGCAAAAGAAGATGGCATAAAAAGAATCAGCTGAAGGAGGTTGTAGTGCTCAGGATACAGCTTACTGGTACAGCATCTTCCTGGCAAGCACAAGGTCCTGAGGTTCATCCAGGTACCAAAAAATTAAAAAACAAAGAAAGACATAAAATTTGTCCAGGGCTTTCATTTTTACTTTTTGGTATAAGTATGAGTCTTCCAGAGGGTGGTTGTGCCCATCATGTGAACTGTCTTGAAAATGGATGGATAAATATTTGATCTGTGAAGATTTCATACATTAAACATACTGAGCAAGACACAGATTTGGATGGGGGAAGGTATCTTTACAGAATAAGAATTGCTTTTGATTGTAAGAGCAGTTTGTAAATGCCCTGTTGATGGTTACACAGAAGTGTTAGAAGATGATGAGGAAGATTCAGATAGTGAGCCAGAGGGCCAGGACGTTGATGAGCTCTATCACTTCGTGAAGCAAACCCACCAGCAGGAAACGTGCTCTGTGCAAGTGGATGTGCAGCATCCAGCCCTGACCCCCGTGCTGAGGCCCTACCAGAGGGAAGCTGTCAACTGGATGCTCCAACAAGAGCGCTTCCAAAGCACCCCCACTGATGGCAAGTATCCAGTGCTTAGAGAGATTCTGCATGAGAGAAAAGGGGGTAAATGATCATTTAAAAGACTAATGAAAAACATAGGCTAGAAAGAGTATTACCATGAACAAAAGTATATTTTTCTTTTCTGCAATATTAGAAACTGAATTCAGGGCCTCACACATGCTACCCAAGTACCTTGCCACTGAATTTATTAGTCTAGAAAAATTAATTTATAACTTCTCTCATTAAAAAATTTTTAGTTACCTTTTTTCCCCAAAATAAATGCAGCTTTGAATTTTTGAAAATCACAGTATTTGTTTAAAAACACAAATAGATAAGTATCTGTAATCACTGGCAAAGAACTGTCCACAATTTCATGATTAATTTAGCAATAGCAGATTTATAAAAGGAAGTGACTTGCTTCCTAGATTTGCATTTTTCTTTGCTCCGTGAAATAAATAAATTGTCATCTCTTTTTTGGAAGTTTTAGATTTATAAGAGTTATTTATTCTTTTTTTCTTTTTGGTACTGCAAATTGATTTTGTTGTTCTGTGGTGTGTGTGTGTGTTTTGGCTTTTTTGTTTTGTTTTGTTTTTGACTTTGAGATAGGGTCTTGTTACATGGTTGAGGCTGGCCTTGAACTCAGTCTGGAGCCCAGACTCGCAGTTAACCTCCTCCCTCAGCCTCCTAAGTGCTGGGAAGGCAGGTGTGCCAGCACATGGGGCAGTCATTTACTTCTTTATTATCATCTTTAAAGGCATTGACACAATTGATACTTCTACATGATTCTAGTAGTAAACTGTTAACTAGTTCTCATTCCTGTTTTATATATGTATTTCACTTAATAGCAAATAGCTATTACTTCTCCCAGGTATTCCAGTTTTTATGTTTTTATCTAAGAGGTTTCATATTTTTAAGCTCTTCAGTTTGGATAATAAATGTCAGTGCAAAGCCAGTGTTATTCCTTCTCACTCCTAGTCTCATACTCTATTTTGAAGTAAATCTACTATATACATTAATATTTCAGTTTATTTCTTTAAAAGTTTTTAAAATAAGTGAAAATACATACATACATATAGTTACAGATTTTTAAAGCCCAACTGCTTTAATATCAGTTAATTTCTTTCCTTCCGAACTCCCTTGCCTTTCCTTCCTGTTCTTCCCTCCCTCTACTCTGTCTCATCTTCCTCGCATGCACATTTGCAGGGACACATGGCACACAGAGTTCTCATCTGAAACCGAAAAATATCAGACATTATAATTGGTTGCTGTTGATTAATAAACCATAAATTTTATCTCCCATCTTTTATTCTATTTTTTCTTTCTATTATTTATTAAAGAAGTTATTGATTCTGTGAAGTTTCCCACAGATCATATATTTTTCTCTAAAATATTTGCCTTCAGTTAAATATTTAATAAAAATGTAACTATGGTACAAAGCACTAGTCTGAAGAGCACAGGTTGAATGCAGCTATCCGTGTGGCCAACAACCTAGTTAAGCTAGAGCACGAGCCTATCCTCAGTGCCATGCGCCCTATGTGACTCCTGAAGGTTGAAGTAAGATTGCCCGAATCAAATGTACTTTGGATATAAAAATATATTAGATTTCAAATAATAGCCTAAAATAAAAATGAAACTATCCTATTTAACTATAAATTAAATATGTATCTCCCATTATGTTTATATCAGACAGTGCTGCTATAGAATATTTCCATAACCCCTGACATATCTCCTGACCCAATCAGTTTTCCTGTTTCAAAGCCATTCAGGAGGAGGCAGCAACCGCTGTGTTTCCTGCTTTTGGCACAGTAAATAACATCATAAAATACATACACTTTCTAGGAAAGATCTGTTTCTTCCAACAAAATGATTTGAAGTTATATTCATGCTCTACGTATCAGTAATTCATTTTTGTGTTCCTAAATTACATTTTATTGATTAAATTTCCATGTGGTATCTAACATTTCTTCTGTCCCTTATGGTTACCATAAATTTAAAATTTTTATCTTTTAATTATTTTTTATTTTATAAATAGTATGTATTTGTGTCCTATCTTTTTAATCCCTTATAAAAGAAAACAAACAAACAAAAAACAGCATTTCACTGTCAAATAGGGCATGTCACTTGCCCTATTTGGGACAGTAGTTGGTTTTAAAAACCTGAAATATGAAGAGGAAAGATAGTGAAAGATTCTGGTCAACAGACTGAGTACTATGCAGTGCAGTACTCACATTTGCTTTCTTCAGTTAAGTAATTCTTCCTTCCTACTCTCTAACCCACATAAGGGGGCAGTTGTGTTTAGGGTGAATAAGTGAACTTATTAGCAGCATCTGTGGAGCTATTTTAAAACTTCATGCAACTTCTTGAATGGTTTATAAAAGATAAGCTAGTTTACTTTATCAGGTAGGAGTTGCCTGTGTATAATAATTTTCTTTTCCTGTTAACCTCTGCAGTCTTGCTCTGCTGTCCTGTCCTGTCCTGCCCTGCCCTGCCCTGCCCTGCCCTGTCCTGTCCTGTCCTGCCCTGCCCTGCCCTGTCCTGCCGTATCCTGCCCTTTCCTGTCCTGCCGTATCCTGTCCTTTCCTGTCCTGCCGTATCCTGTCCTTTCCTGTCCTTTCCGTTTTGTCTTACAACTTGCTTCACTAGATTGCTGCCCAAAACAAAGCAATCTAAAAAATAATATTAGAAAAAAAGAATTGGAAGAGTCCTTACCCTATTACCCATTTGTTATGTGTATGGTTTTTCATATGTAAGATTTTTCAAAACTGTGGGTCTTCTTAATCAGTATCTCAGGGTGTCCTAAGTATTTACTTAGTATTAACTTAATCTCATTATCTGAAAGAAAGGGAGACAAACAAAAACTTATGATTATATTTTTCCTTAGAAAGTTCCCTGCACTTCTTGTGGCGAGAGATTATTACACCTGAGGGTTTGAAACTGTATTATAATCCATACACAGGCTGGTAAGGCAAAATTTTATTTATTTGCTTGATTTAAAAAAATACAATAACAAGCTGTATGAAACTGTAACATATATCCTTAATTTCGATAGTACTTCAAAAAAGAAATACAAAATGAAAGTCTTAAGATTTTTTCTAAAAGCTAGAAGGCACTTAGAATTAATAGAAGTAGTCACTTTCCAGCAAATAAGTATTTTATAGTAAGTATAAGGTGCTTAGTTATCAAGACTTAAAATTTTTATACTAAGTAGAAATGTTACCTTGTTTATTATGAGATGTTTTTTACACTTCTCATTAAATTTGTCAATTTATGTTATAAAAAGTTTTAAGAATCATTGATAATATATTTTTAATTAACAAATGATAGTTACTGCTCTTTATGCTTTACTCATAAATTGACAAATGTAGAAAGAACCCAAATATTTTTCCATTTAATTATAGACAAAAAGATTTGACAACTGTTTATCAGCACCACTTTCATTTCTGTGGGCAGTTTTGTTTTTTTTTAATTGCAGTTCCTATATTTATGAATAGGGATCTTGAATTGTTTCACCCAAAGGTCTACTTTGAATAAACAAACTTTATACATTTCTCCAATTATCTTTAGGAACTCTAATTAAGAAGAGTGTTTTTTATTTACACTCCTATGATGTACTGTGCTTGTTTTTCCAATTAGCATCATCCGCGAGTACCCACGTTCTGGGCCACAGTTGCTTGGTGGAATCTTAGCAGATGAGATGGGTCTTGGAAAGACAGTGGAGGTTCTGGCTCTGATTCTGACACATACTCGGCAAGATGTCAAACAAGATACTCTCACTCTTCCTGAGGTAGGAGGAGTTCTGCAGTGAGGAGACATATGTTCTCAAAAGGCATCAGATGGTGAACATTTGCTTGGTGCTGAAGTCAGCACTGTTCGCTGTGGCTAATGATTTCTGTTAGGGTTAGTTGACTTCAGTGAATAGAGACAATGGGCTGTTGATGGACCTAGGAGGCATTCTCAAGTGATGTTGGCCAACTGGGGAGAGGCTGTACAGTCACCAGGCTTCCCACTAGTTGGCAGAGAAAACCCTTTATGGAAGTACTGTACTATTGGTTCCTCAAATATTTTGTCATTACAAGACATCACTTTCACTAAATATTTTTAATAACTCTTTGAAGAAAGTATACAACTGTCAGATATGTAAATCTTCCAAACCTAGTAATTAGAACTTTGTTAAGTAGTTTAGTATATAGATTATTAGATGAGACTGATTCTTAAGTCCTTCTAAAAATAAAATTTGTTGAAAATATAAAGTTTAGAGTTTACTCCAAACTCTTGCCATACTGAGGCAAATATAGTTAGTTCATGGCTTGTGCTTTCTGGTATTCAAACCAGAATTGAATACGTTGAAATGAGATTAGAAGTTAAGGGCCTGACTGTAATTAATCACCTCTAGTGTTGATCAGCCTTATAGTCTGTTTTATGATGCGTGGATAGGCCGAGTTTGCAAAACTAGTCATTCAGATTTGAGTAGGTGTTTTGGTCAGGTTGCTTTTTGCCATGACACAAAACTGAACACCCACAACTTGAAGGAGATTTTGGGTGACTCCATCCAAGCCTGAATATGATGGGAAGGTGTGAAGAAGCAAGACATTTTTGTATAGAAACAGAAAGAGAAGAAAAGAGTCAGGAAGAGTATACCCTTCCAGGTCTCACCCCAGAGACCCCTCCTTCTGGCCAGCCCCCACTTCTAGCAGGACGTGCAGCTATGCAGTGGATGAATAAATCTCACCACCCCACCCACCCCCAGTTCAGCCATCTTCAGATGCCCAACTCAGAACACAGTACATTTAGTGGGCATGTTAGAACTAAACCATAACAGTAGGAGTAGAAAAAAATATTTTTCTTTTGTAGAAAAGTGAGTTGCAGTTGATAGTTTTAATTATCAGTTACTCCTCTACTCATTATATATTTTAATTCCAAATTATCTTCAGTGCTATGATCAATTTAATGGGTTAATTCTATTTTTAAGCATGTCTTGAAAATTAATTTGAGGTCTCACTTAATTTTTAAGTAATGTAAAATTAATAATTTTAGGTAATGTAAGACAACATGAGCAATTTAAAAAGCAATGGCTACTTACAAAGTTGGAAATAAAAAATAGATTTGTATATGTGAATAGTATAGTTAGCCCTTTCTTTTATTGCTTACATCTATTTTATCTCCTTTAAAAAAAAGTGTTAGTTTTAATAAACAATTCAGAATACCTAAGGCAAGTGTGTGATTGAATGTTGTTCACTTATCAGGGCAAAGAGGTGAATTATTTCATCCCATCCCATCGTTTTGGAAGATCAGTAAAAGACACAGAAACACAGAATATAGAGTTTGAACCAAAAGAAAAAGTTCATTGCCCCCGTAAGTATCTCTCAAAAACTACTACTTATTGTAATCATTGTTACAGTTCTTGCAGTCCTTAACAATACTTTGTTATGTTTTTACAGTAGTCTACACATAGCAAAAATCTATCTAATTACAATTCTTAGTGTCCTAACAAAAACAAAAAGTAGTCTTTGACTAGGTCCAAGTAATTCTGGTTCAGTATGTTATATTGAACTTTCCTTCACTTACAGTTTTAACCTGGCTTTGTTTATTCTCTAGTATAGGTACTTAAAAGCCTAGTAGCAAATGAATGTTGCCTTTAGTAATGATAGCATCCAGGAGATAGGGTAGTTAGAGTAACTTTCTAAAATAAGTTTGAATAATTGTCATTTTGCCAAGCTAACATTACCCTGAATAATTCTTCTTGAGATTATTTTTATTATGGTAATTTGTTTAATATATTGAGATAAATTTGTATTGTATGTTCCTCAAAGTTACTGTATCACATTAAATTTTACTGTCTCTTAACTTTGTCCACAATGTGGATTAACCGTTTTGTTTTCATTTTATTTTCATTATATTGACTAAGTTAGAATATCCTTTTGTATTTAGCTACCCGTGTGATGATCCTGACAGCTGTAAAAGAGATGAATGGGAAGAAAGGAGTGTCCATGCTTTCCATCTATAAGTATGTCAGCTCTATGTACAGATATGACGTTCAGCGCAACAAGAGTCTTCTGAAACGCATGCTGAAGTGTTTAATTTTTGAAGGTCTTGTGAGACAGACCAAAGGTCATGGTTTCTCAGGGACTTTTACATTGGGGAAGAATTACAAAGAGGAAGATATGTGCAGTAAAATTAAAAAACAGGTACTAGAGCTTTTATTAAGTACTTACACTTATATGTAATGCCGTACAGAATAAATTGACAGATTGCACCTTGACCTATAAAGTCTTACAGTCTGAAGATTAAAAAAAAAAAAAAAAAAAAAACTATAGCTATTACTTGTTTAATGACTAAATTTTGTTCCTGCAAGTAGCTTATTAAACAAATTGGTCACAGGATACTCCAACTCGATGACTTGATTTTCATATGCATTCCTATAATATAAAACTACACTATTACACTGTACAGTATAATCAGCAGAAGTTACAATGCTGTGTATAGTAGAATAAGCACCCGTGAGGCTGCACTGCCATTTCATTCCTGCATTGTAAATGGCAGTGTGGGTTGTAACCCCAAGTGGCAGGTCGCAAATCTGAACACTGCGGCTCAGTCATAAGTCAAATAGATGTGAGCCATGTAGGACATGACATGAGGAATGTCTATAGCTAGAATATCTTACGCCTGTGACTTATAGTTCCTACCTGTTAATTGCAGAAGACTGTAATCCCAGACATTGTTTGGCACATAACACAAATTCAGTTAAGTGCATTATGAAATTACCTCTTTAAGCACATTATAAAGTTTAAAATATTCCACTCTTGTCATTGCTGCTATCAGCAGTTAAAAAGTTTGTTCCACACTGGAGTGTTACAAATTTAGTTCAGAAATGTGTGTTGAAATAAGTTGATTAAATAATTGGGTTTTTTTTTCGTAGGGAGTAGGAAGTCCAAGGAAGTTTCAAAAAGACCCTAGAAAATTGGGAAGGAAGGACACAGATTCTGAGTATTTGCCATCCAATACCTCTGATGATGATGACGATGATCCCTACTATTACTATTACAAGGCCAAGAAAAATCGTAGTAAGTGGAGGAAGAAGCCCGTGCCACCCACGAGAAAAGGAAAAAGTCAGCCTGACTTCAGTGCTGAAGAACAAAGTCTCTGTGCGGCCACAAATGACTGTGCAGTTGCTGATGTCACCGTGTCTGAAAGTACATGTTTCCCTGAGGTCAAGCACGAGCAAGAAGCTAAGGACAATGGTGAATCATTAAGCCCTGCTGGTAATGAGAGCCCCCATTCGAACACCGTGAGTCCCTATGACAATGCTGATTATCGCTTTGAGTGCATATGTGGAGAATTTGACCAGATAGACCGCAAGCCTCGTGTTCAGTGCCTGAACTGCCACCTATGGCAACATGCAAAGTGTGTGAACTATGAAGAGGAGAACTTGAAAATTAAGCCTTTTTACTGCCCCCACTGTCTAGTTGCAATGGAGCCTGTGTCAACCAGAGCAACTCTCATCATCTCCCCGAGCTCCATCTGCCACCAGTGGGTGGACGAGATCAACCGTCACGTGAAGTCGTCATCCCTCCGGGTCTTGGTGAGGTTTCTTGGGCTCAGAGGGTAGCAGGATACAGTTTTACTTCTTCATCACAGTTTTTATAATCCTGGTTGCTTTGCTATATAATTGCAGAGGTTAACATTTAAACAATAATAGTAAATCACAGCTGGAAGAGAAAATTAAAAGACACAGAACAGTGGACTATATTCATCCCTAGCTTCCAAATTTCAAAAGTTAGAACATTCAAGTGTGAAGACATGAAAGCCTTTTTAAAAATTTCTGAC
The DNA here is from genome assembly GCA_004027025.1 of Myocastor coypus. NCBI lineage: Eukaryota > Metazoa > Chordata > Mammalia > Rodentia > Myocastoridae > Myocastor > Myocastor coypus. The sequence continues at coordinate 48,493 of PVJA010009296.1, forward strand.
CACTTAAATGTATAAATTGATACAAACTTATTGTTTCAGAGAAAAATATACCCCAAAATTGTCTTTTGCAGTCTCAGTAACCTCACTGGTAAAATAACATTTTACTCATTCAGTCCATTTATCCAGCACCTATTATATGCCAAGGAAGGACTATATTGAATTCTGAATAAAAATACTATATTATCATAGAATTGTTATGAAGTGAAGTAATTTGGTAAAATTCTGGCATGTGGTGGTGGACCTTTGGGATTATTGCTTGTTATTCCATCTTTGCCTTGCAAATACTATTTTAGGGTTTTTTAAATGTCAGCCACTGTCACAGCATGGTGAATGCAATAATAAGTAAAAGTATAATTTTTGCCATTGAGTAGCTGTGTTTTGTCTGTGTAGCGAGGCATTGAAATTTCTCCCTCTGTAGTTTGGAGCAGGTCAGGCGACATTCCTATATGTGTGGAATAGGAATAAAATCAGCAACTACCAGCATTCTTGAAAGTTAAAAGATAATGCCATAGCTAAAACACAAAGGAATTTCGTGAATAATAGTTTTTTACTATTCTAATGTTTCATACCATTGTGTACTAACACAGCTATTGACCTCTGTATACTGACCCTCCTCTTCCTTTTCACCACCTGTGAGAACTCCTGAATATTGGTATACCTGGCATTTTAGCTCCTTTGAATTCACCTTTTGAGCCACAGGGTGGTCTTTCTACTGTTCCACATTTACTTTTTGTATATATTTTGTGTTGTCTTCTGCACCCAAACGAACTTTTCCCTGGATAATATGAAATCTGTTTTGTGGCTTGTATGGTCCTGTGTACGTGGAAAGGACTCAGTAAGGGTTAAATAAATGAATACTTCATTTGTCTTTAATGAACTCTTGTATGATAACTGCGCTGGTGTGATTATTTCCTAGGTATACCAAGGAGTAAAGAAAGATGGCTTTTTACAGCCTCACTTTTTAGCAGAGCAGGACATAGTTATCATCACCTACGACGTCCTTCGTTCAGAACTGAACTATGTCGATATCCCACATAGCAATAGTGAGGATGGGCGCCGCCTACGGAACCAGAAGCGGTACATGGCCATCCCCAGCCCTCTGGTCGCTGTGGAGTGGTGGAGAATCTGCCTTGATGAAGCTCAGATGGTTGAATGTCCTGCAGTGAAAGTGAGGGTCTACAAAATCCTGTGAGGCTGGGGGAGAAAGAGGTCGTTAGCAAAACTGAATAGTTTACTAGTTAACCCACAGTATTGATATTAGTCAAAAGTTTGCTATTAAGTGCTGCATATTCCATTTTTCTCTTGTGCAATGGACTATGCAACCCTTTGGAATCACTTTCAAGCCCTCTGCCTCTTGCTCTGTATACACTGCTCATAACTTTTTGGATAAGATACTAATTTGTGTGGTACAAGTCAAAATGAATTGTATTTAGGAATTTCTAAAAACATTTATGCTACCTAGAAGCTCATGTGAGCTCCAGTAACTTTGAACCAGAAGTGATGCTTGTAGTTTAGCCTGAGGGAGATCAGATGGTTACCAAAGATGCTGCTTCAGAGAACAGAATTTTATATTAGCCTTTGTCATAGCTCTTTCTCTGGTCTTAAAACAGTCAGAGCTGAAGGTATACACCATGCCTGTTGCTCCAGTGGTTCTTGTCTAGAGTGTGGAGCCTTAATAGTCACTTAATGGGATTGTCAGTTCTCTTTGTGCTTAAACCACCCATCCCTTCTATGGTGGTATATGCCAGTGCCCCACTTGTGGCCCTTCTGCAAGGGCCTGGCTCCCCGGCTGGTTCCTTTCACACTTGTGCAGTAACTGTTAGATAAAAGTAGGTATATTGCACCTGAAGTGTAGCTTTTCGTGGGCTGCCCTGTGAGTAAATGTAGACCTGGAGTCCAGTCTTCCTCTGACTCTCTTCTCCTTTTGTTTCTGCTTCTCATTTCTCTCAAGGCTGCAGAAATGGCCCTGCGTTTGAGTGGGATTAATCGGTGGTGCATCAGCGGCACTCCAGTACAGAGAGGCCTGGAGGGTAACGTACGCTTGCACACGTACCGCACTGACTGGTCGGCTCGCTGTGTCTGAGGAAAAATTACTGTTCCGTTTCAATTGTTAAATCCTTACTTAAGTAAACATACATTGACTGGTAGTGGTTTCAAGCATTTATCTTTTTAAATGGAGCTTGAGTGTTTTTTTCTGTTTCTCCATATGAGAACAGACGTGCAGCGAGTGTCCCCACTGCCTGGGGTGAGTAGCTGTTTCACCCACCAAGCAGTGCACACTCACAGGTCTGAAATGATCCTAGATTTCCCACCCAATAGATTGAAAGCAGAACCTGAGATAAGAGAGAGGAAAGAAGGGAGGAAAAAGAGAATGTCAGTTGACTGTGTCTGTTAAGAGAGACCTTTTTGTTGTTGTTGTTTCATTGTCAGTGTATAGTGTGATCATCATTTTTCTAATTCTGAAAATTAGAAAATATTAATAGCTTTATATTGTCACACTGTGCCACCACATACACTGTGTCACACCATGTCACCACACACTGTGTAGTGTTCCCTCAGCCGTCCCTTTTCTTAAGTGATTGTCTAGATTGTTTCTCTCCACACATACGTTTTGATAGCAAAGAATGCATTTTGAAAATCTTTATTCAAAATGTAAATATTTATAACTACAAATAAATATTCTATGCAAATTTCTTGGAAAGCTATCATTAACATGTAATTAAATTACAAATTTTAGATGCATTTTCAACTTCAAAATTTACTTTTATGAACTGAAGTTTTGTATTAACTTTGATTTGAGCAGGATAACGTACTATGTGCCAAAATAAAAATACCAGCCTCTGTTCCTGTGACCTGAGTAGCTATTTTTAGAGGAAAAATATTTCCTAGGGAAAGTATATATTACAATATTCATGTAATTTATGCAAGACATAAGTTCCCATAAGCCCTGTACCTAGTTTCTCTTATTGGTACTCTTGGCATTCACATAGACTTAGACAATCTGTACAGGCATATATTCAGCTTTCTTCATAAATTCACACAATTTGAATGTTACATGAAAATAATTACTTAGAGAATATCAGACTCATTAAAAGGCCAAATTCAGTGGTGTGCTTTCACATTTGGTAACTGTAAAAAAACGTAGCCAGGCATGTAGCTTGTGCCTGGAAGCCCAGCACTCAGGAGGCAGAGGAAGGAGAAGAATCCTTGAGTTCAAGAGCAGCCTGGGCTGCAAAGTGAGCTCAAGGCCTCAACCACATAGCAAGACACAGTCTTTAAAAAAAAAAGACAAAAAGAAATAGATATTAGTTGTAATAGCTCATTCACCTGAAAAGTTTGCTGAAAGAGTACAGAAAAAATAAAAAAGTCACTGCTATCTATTAGAGTTATTTTCTCATTGTAATGTTGAAACAATATGAGCCTAATAGGTTATTTTGATAGTGATATGATATTGGCGGGCACTTTGAGTCCTTGTTACCATTCAATAAATTCTTGAGTAATTTAAAAGAAATAAAATAACTTTTGAGTTGTTTGAGCTTATTGAGCTTAAGTGACATTATAAAATGGCAAGTATTTAAAATGTGAAATTGGAAGAGGTAATTATACCCAAGAGTTTCCTCATGCCCTTAGTCATGTAATCAAACAGCTTTGCCAAGCTTTCTGGAATTTGGCTTGTTTTGGGGTTTTTTTTGTTTGTTTGTTTGTTTGTTTTTTTGTTTTTTTGTTTTCTGTATTTAGGACAGGATCTACAGGGTCTCACTACATAGATCAGACTAATAGTGATCTTCCTATTTTCAGCCTCCCAAGAGCTGGGATTATAGGCAGGTGCCACCATGCCCAGTCTCAATTGCTATCTCAATGCATCCTGGGGACAAGACCGGCACTGTACACCAGGAATCAAACCCCAACTGCTGCGCTCTGCCTAAGCAAGCAATGTAGTCTGCTGAGTTATTGGGCCAGACCCTGGTTGTTTCTCTTTGCTTCTGTGGCTCTGGTGTCTTTGTATGTTCTCCACACTGTATCTGGTGTTTTTCCAGAGTAGAAACATTAATTTGCCCATGACTTACTATGCTGCATTTAGAAATTTAAGTTTCATTTATTTTCTTTTTTCTTCAATCAGTTTCTTGACCTTGGCATTTTGTGCCTGATTCTTTTTGGATGGGGACTCTCCTGAGAATTACGGTGTTGAGATACTGACACTAGCCTCTGGCTACACTAGTATAATTCTGACACCCACAGATGTCTCCAGACAGTGCCAGGTGTCCCCTGAACAGCAAAATTCCACTCTCCCATTTCCACCCCAGTTAAGAAACATTATGCTAGCCTGATAGAGATAAATTGAATTTGATCTATTAATTAGTAACAACCCAGAGATCTGGTTAATTTCAGATTGGCCATGGGTTGAGCAAAGAATGAGAATAGTGTTTTCATTCCATAATTTGCTAGGCCCTTCCTGTGTGTCTCATACCAGGCTGCAATACTCTAGATGAGAAAGATGCTAATTCCTGCTGCCCACCATCTATCTAATATGTTGGTATAGTATACAAAGCTTTGAGAATATATAGATCTGGATTTACATCTTGACCTACTAGTTGTAAATTTAAGTACTTAAATATTGAAATCTTAATTTTTCAAATAAGACATTTAAAAATGTGTATATATAACAGTACCCATCAGGTGTTAAATATTTAATGAATGATGGCTACTTTCACATTTTTGGTTTTTATTTTCTGCTTATGTGATCATTTATTTTAGTTTGTTTGGAAGTGTTAACTTTAAGTAATTTAAGTTCTCAGTATATATTTATTGTTTCATTTACTCTGAAAAATATCACAGAGAGCAAAAGTAGACAAAGTCTCTGAATTTATTGACCTTATAGTTTAAGTGGGGGTAAAAAGAATATGTACATATATACATACATATATATATATACATACATATATATATATATATACACACATACATATATATATATATATATATATATAAAATGCTTATGAGAAATATAAAGCAGAATCTAGATGACTGCCACAAATGAGAAAAATATGGAATTTTAAGTAAATCAGATATCCTAAAGCAGGCATCACATGGTAGGAAAGCAGGAGAAATTGACAAATGAATTGAGATCTAAAACACAAATGTGAAGAAGATCACTGTGAATCCAGGCTGTGTAGTGAGACCCTGTACCAAATAAATAAATAATTTTTTTTTTAAGTTTATGGGAGTGGAGGGAAGGAGGGGAGGAAGGAATTCTCCATTACAGAAGAACAAAAATGCGTGAGTCACATGGCAGCAGGAAAGCAAAAATACAAAACGTTGGGAGAAAGGATGCATTTTAAGCAGAGTAGCTGTTGAGAGGATTTAACAGTGGTGTGAGGTCATTTTGTACATTTGAAGTATAAGTATATGCTTATACTTCAAAAAGTGTAGGTACAGGATGAAAAATGGCAGTATGACATTGATGGGCAGCGAGACGTCTCTCTTTGGAAGCTGTTCTTTGGGTTCAGCCTGCAGTGTCGTAGAGCAGGGATGGGGAGTCTATAGCATGTGTGCCACACCAAGAACCCTCTCTTGGCAGAAGCCCAGTCGCCCCAGCTGAGCTCTGACAAAGTATCAGCATGCATACGACAGCAGAGATCACGGTTGTGCAAAAGCATGTCAAGTGCAAGCTTTCATTTTTCATTACAAAGTTGTTTATATCATTGAAAGCTCTGTTGTGTTTCTCATACAAAAGATTTTAGTGTATGGGTTGCTTTCTCTGAAACCTCAGTATTCTGGTTTAATTATAGTGCTGGCACTTTGAAATAAATAGGTTTCGGGTGGGCACTAGGTCTCTAAAAGGTTCAACATCACTGTTCTAGAGAAATAGAAAAGTATAAATAAGGGAAATTAACAAAGCTTCTTGGTAGATCAGGAGATGCCAAAATTTCTGATTTGTTTTCAAGTATTGGTGGAAACAATATTCACCAGTAAGAAAAGCAAAAAAAGATTATGAACTTGATTACCACAGAAATGTTAACACTTTTAGAGTTTCAAAGAACAGATAGCACACAGACAATTTGAGCTAAAATATGAATCACAAGTCTCTCCACATAGGCAGTAGTCTATCAGCACTTTCAGAAGTTGTTAACTCCCAGAAGCCAGCACTTTGGCTAATTTAATTAGCTAAAATTTGTTGCTCATCCTCAAATAGATGTTATAGGTACAATAATAGTACCTGTTAAAATAATTAGCATGCCTTTTGAAGAGAATACTGTATATTATAAAACTTTAGTAATACAGAAAAGAAATGTCACACCTGGTCGTCTTCATTTCAAGACAAAACTATATCTAGTCTATGAATTTAATTTTTATATTTGAGTTCACCGCATGCATAGTTTTATGTGGAGATTTATGTAATATTGTACCCTAAGTTTCCATATGTTAAAAAATTCATCACAAATAAATATATGGAAAATGCCTGGGATATTTGAGATAGATGAAATGCAAAGTTGATTATCCTGGGGTATTTAAGAAGTGCGTTGCTATAAAACTAATAAATTTGCTTAAGCAGAAAACTAATTTTGTGAGTATATCATAACTTATTCAATTGAATCACTCTTACTCTATATCCTGTGAGTGAATCTTGTCTATTTTTTGTTATTCTCTTAGTCTTGTTTATTGGGAGTAGAATTACTTGATCTGAGGTGATAGAATATTGAATCAGAGAATACTCTGCCTATCACTTATGTAATTAGGGTTTTTATTTCTGATCCAGTAAATTGTGTGTTGATACATGTTATTTCTTATGTATATCATGTGAAGCCTAACCAAGTAGTTCTTTTTGTCTCTGAAGGAAATTTCAGACCTTTGGACTAAGAAAGGACTTTGATAATTCTATACACTTTATGGTATTTCTATACCTGGAACAAAATCGGCTTCTAAATGTAAATTGAGTTGAAATTAAATTTCAGATTTAATTCAAGAGACTGTAAAACTACATTTTAATTTATGAAAAGTATTGAGAATTTATGAGAAGTGCTTTGTAAAGTCTGAAAGAATTCACTCAAAATAGTAATAAAGAAGTGCTAAAACAGTTATTTTTAGTATGAATTTGGTTGTTTTTATTTTCAGATCTTTTCGGTTTAGTGGTCTTCCTTGGTATCGAACCTTACTCTGTCAAACACTGGTGGGTCCGGCTCCTTTATCGTCCTTACTGCAAGAAGAATCCTCAACATCTCTACAGTTTTATTGCCAAGATATTGTGGAGGTCTGCAAAGAAAGATGTGATCAACCAAGTCAGTGATAAGTTTTTTTATCAATTAAGGATATTACAAGAGGGAAAGAAACGTTGAGGTAAAACCTTTGCTAACTCCCCTATTACAGATTCAGATACCCCCGCAGACTGAAGAGACACACTGGCTGCACTTTTCTCCAGTGGAAAGGCATTTCTATCACCGGCAGCATGAGGTGTGCTGCCAGGACGCCGTGGTCAAACTCAGGAAGATTTCTGACTGGGCCCTGAAGCTTAGCAGCCTGGACCGCAGGACAGTGACCTCCATCCTGTACCCATTGCTCAGGCTCAGGCAGGCCTGTTGCCACCCGCAAGCTGTACGCGGGGAGTTCTTGCCTCTGCAGAAAAGGTCTTACAGTCTACTTCTTTCTCCTGTAGTGCTTGTCAGCTGGGGTGACAGTTCCATAGTAACAAATAATGTTTGAGCCAAGTACCTTTTGGGCTCCCAATTTTATTCAGCCAGTTTTAGTACTGCCATAGTATTTCTTGCATGCAACCTCATTTGTGAAAGAAAATCACATCAGAATTTTTAGTTTTAAATTAGGATTTGTTCGGGATTTTTGTTATATTTGTTTATTTGTTTTTGTCTAAACAGATATAAAGTTTTTGTTCTTCCTCTTTGTTTCTTAGTTCACATAATTTGATTATGATCAAATGTTCTCTTCATAATTATACTAGATGTATGTGATTTTTCCATTCAGAAACATGAGGGAAATTGTGTCTACAATACTCTGTTGTCCCAGAAATTTGTTGTCTTAGAAATTGGCCTACTTTTAGCACCTGGCAATAAGCAGAAACCCTTCAGGTCCTATAAGAGACAAGGAAAACTAGATTTTGTCCTTGACTTTAAGTGGATAAGAACAAAGATGACTAATGTATTTATATAATACAAGGCAAGCATGATAAATTCCAGAAACATGCATGAAAATTGCTGTGGAAGTCATTTTTATTTTAATGGTTAAGTTTAGATAGCTTTATGATAGAAATGATTTTTAACCTGGTCTTTGAAGGATCTTCTTTTTTGTTTGTTTTGAGTAGAACAAGTTGAAGTGGTGGCATTCAGACCAGGTTTTACTTTTTAAACTTGTAATCTTTTAAATATAAAATTGCTTTTTGATTTTTGAGATAGAGTCTTGCTGTGTAACCCAGGCTGGCCCTGAATTCCTAGCGATCCTCCTATGTCAGCTTCCCAAGGGTTAGGCTTACAAGAGTACACTGTATGCCCAGCCTAATTTTTTTTTTGAGACAGGGTCTCGCTATTCAGTTCAGGCTGGCCTGAGCTCACTTTTGTAGCCCAGCTGGTCTCGAGCTCACAGCAATCCTCCTGCCTCAGCCTCCCAAGTGCTGGGATTACAGGAGTGCGCCACCACACCCAGCCCAGCCTAATTTTATACTTTGTATTTAAGGGAGATTTTTCTAGTTCCTTTCTCCCTTGACTAAAGTTAAAAAAAAAAAAAAAAAAAGAATGATGGGATCTGATAGAGCAATGTTTGCAAAAAACAGTAATAAGAAAAAGCAATACTGATAAAAAGAAAAATGGAGCTGAAGAAAAAAGCACAAAGGGTGATACATAGACTTCATCTTGTTTCACACTCCCACCTGGGAATTTACTGATAGGGCAGGCTCGCTAGCTCGCCTGCTTGCTTGCTTGCTTGCTTGCTTGCTTTAGTTATGATTTTATTTTATTTTGAAGAGTTAAGAGAAAAAAGCAAGAAAAAGACAGAAACATACAACAATATGTTACAGATTTTCAAAACAAAAATAACTGATTAACAATAATATCTATTTTTATCATCAAATTTTTGCTCAGATTAACAGATACAGTTATGCAAGATTGGACATATGATTAAACATTACCGCTTATTCAGGGCTCCCTTTCTTGTTTGAACAATCCACCTTTTCTTTCAGCACCATGACCATGGAGGAGTTGCTGACATCTCTGCAGAAGAAGTGTGGGACTGAATGCGAAGAAGCGCATCGGCAGCTCGTCTGTGCCCTCAATGGCTTAGCAGGCATCCACATCATTAAAGGTAGAAGGTGATGGCTTTGCTAGCTGTCATTCTTCTGAGGAAAGTTGATTATACTCAGAGTCAGCATAGTCTTGCCAGGTGTGGTGGCACATGAGAGTAATCCCAGCACTTAGGAGGCAGAGACAGGAGAATGGTCATGAGCCTAGGTCAAGGCCACCCTAGGCTACATAGTGAGTTCAAGACTAGCCTGAACTGCACTGTAAGAACTCTTTCGCATACTTCTGACTGTAATTTACAATAGGCTCCAGTCAATGAAGATCAGTTGGGCCAGCGAGATAGCTCAGTAGACTAAACACCTACTTAGGCAAGTGCAGAGACAGGGTTCGATTCCTGGCACCACATGCCCCCCCTGGCCCTGCCCCTGGGCACACTGAGCTGGCCACTGAGACCTAGTGTGGTGGCACATGCCTATAGTCCCAACGCTGGGGAGGCTGAAACAGAAGGATCTCTATGAGTCTTAGTTACATAGAGACCCTATACCAAATACATTTTAAGTATATATATATTAAAAATGAATTATGCAAAACTTGAAAAACTTTCAAAGTTGCATTTCCTTTTAGAACAATTCCAGATTTAATTTCAAATTATGGAAGGGACTTGCTTGTATTATATATAGATATGTGTGCTATATAATATAGACACTGATGATAATGGTACTATTAAACACATGCTGTTATTCCAGTGTTGAACACCATGCCTTCTACAGATACCTTTCAGAAAATTACAGCTTTCCCATATAAAATCAGTGCATTTTGTTTACTTAGAAGTTTTAGTGCCATCAAGTGGCTAAGAATGGACATTTCCAAACTTGGCTTAAATTTATGTAACTTGTTAAATATAATTCTTCTCAGTAAGCATGTCCTTGGGTATAAAAGATTCATAGCATTATAGTGAGTAGTTCAAGTTCAGCTGCATTAGATATAAAGCAGAAATACGAAAACAAGTGTTTTCTACCATAGTGTGAATGTACGTATGCTGCTGTACACTTCACACTTGGATGTAATGACAAAACTGTGTATATATAGAAAGCTTATTATGGCTATGAACAAATTTGATACGTATGTTTATAAAACTAGTTTAAAAAAAGAAGCAAGCATATGTGATGACCTATAGGAATACTTATCAACAAATATACAATTGATATCTTTGTTGGTAAAAAAAACTCCCTCCAGTCATCGCATTAGCTTTTCATTGTATTTGTAATTCACCAGTTGATTGAGCTGCTAATTATAAACAAAAGAAAATAGCATACAGTTTAGACTATGATTTGTGTGGCCAGAAATCAAAAGATTTTCTAAATTTTTAAGTGTAGTTTTTAATGACAAACTATTTTGTCCCAATGCTTACAGCAACAATATCTACAATGAATAGCTATGGTTCTTCTAAGAATTGCATGTATGTTCCCATGCTATATTGAATAAGTATTTCTAAATGCTATTGTTATGCCAAATTTATCCCTAATTTTGAATCAGAGTAGCTACTAATGTACATCCTTGTACTCACAAGAGGAGAGCTATCTAAATTAAAAGTTAATTCGGGTTGGCTTTTTGGCATAATTTTTAAAACATTGGAAATGTGTTTGATTATAATATTGTCTATCCTGTTGCAATTTTAAGACACTATAAATTCTGTGAAATTAAAAAAACTATGATTAGATTTTATTTCTTAAACTGGAATAATCATTTGAGAACAGATCAAATTATTTGAAAAAATGGGGGTTGAAAGTATAGCTCAGTAATAGCTCAATGCAGTAAAGCACTTGCTTAGGCAGAACGCAGCAGCTGGGGTTCTATCTCCTGTATGCCATGCCAGCCCCATTCCGGGGCACACTAAGACAGTGATTGAGACTCAGCTTGGTGGTGGCATACCTGTAATCCCAACACTTGGGAGGCCGAAAGCAGAATCACTATGAGTCCATTCTACTTAGTGAGACCCTGTAAACCCTGTATTAAATACAAAAAAAAAAAAAAAAAGGATAGCTCAGTATCAGTATCAGTAGTAGAATGATCATGTAATATCCAATGTCCTGGATTTGATATCTAGCACCAGACCCCCAAAAAGTGAGCTATAATCATTAACATACTTTTTTGTAATAGATTATTTTAAGTGATAGGTAACAGTTACACTGGAAATAAACATACTAGTTTCTTCTGCTTTAAATACATTTTATGTCTTCAGGCGAATATGCTCTGGCAGCAGAACTGTACCGAGAAGTGTTACGCTCATCTGAGGAACACAAAGGAAAATTCAAAACTGATTCTCTTCAAGTGAGTAAAAATCAAAACACCTAAAAGTCTTAAGTTACCTACTATGTTTTATGTGAAATAATTTTCCTGAGTGCTTAAGAGAATAAAGATTACTTGAGTTATAGTCACTAGAGATAAAGCTAGGACTCATTCCTGAGTTAAGCACCCAAAGTGATGTGTTGTAGTAAAGCTGGACAATCACCACTTCAGTCTTTGTAGACATAAGTCTGACAAAATAAAGCTATAATCTCTGTCAGAAAAATAGCTCAACTGATTTGTACTTGAAAGAAGGAGTTAGGTCAGTTTTACCATTTTTACACCTGAATATAGTTTTTACCGAAAAGGTAAAAGACAAATTTGATTCAGCAGTGGAATTAAGACTACAAAGAGCGCTGGGTGTGGTGGCACACTCCTGTAATTCCAGCACTTGGGAGGCTGAGGCAGGAGGATCAGTGCAAGTTTGAGACCAGCCTGGGATACAAAAATGAGCTCAAGGCCAGCGTGAGCTACATAGTGAGACCCTGTCTAAAAAAAAAAAAAAAAAAAAAAAAAAAAGACTACGAAGAGCTATCCAGTGGTATCATTTAATTTTTAGAGTCATTCAGGGAAATCTAGGCTATTCCTTCTTAATACTGACACCATTTTCATTTCTAGTACTTTTGTCCAGTGGACCAAAGACCAGGTAGATTTTCTAGCTAAATAGGAAATAAAAATCTCTTTCAGTGCTCGCTTCAGCAGCACATATACTAAAATTGGAACGATACAGAGAAGATTAGCAAGGATGACATGCAAATTCGTGAAGCATTCCATATTTTTTTCAATATAGTTCTGGAGTCACTAGCTACAGCCATTAGACAAGAGAGAGAAATAAAAGGAATAAGAATAGGTAAAGAAGAAAACTTTCACTATTTGCAGATGACATGATAATCTACTTAGAAGACCCAAAGAACTCCACCAAAAAGCTACTGGAATTAATACAAAAATTCAGTAACATAGCAAGTTACAAAGTCAACACACAAAAATCAGTGGCATTCCTCTACACAGATAACAAACACACTGAGAGACAAATTAGAGAAACAGTACCTTTTATGATAGCACCAAAGAAAATGAAATACTTAGGAATCAACCTAACTAAGGAAGTAAAAGACCTTTTCAATGAAAACTATAGTACTCTGAAAAAAGAGATCTTAGAAGATCTCAGGAAATGGAAAGATATTCCCT